>JAODJU010000025.1:1069927-1088447 GCA_026776725.1 Gnathonemus echidnorhynchus
GGCCCACCCCCCCCCCCCCCCCCCAATGCAGGCCCTGTAACCATGGTGACTGCCAGTACAGCTCTGCCATTTGGACTATTTTAGGAAATGGGTTTGAATTCACTCCCCTAGCAGACACGGGTGAACAGCCTCCACTTCATGTTTGACTGTATTCTTGTCTTTGCCCCATTGAAGCCCCCTGTCAGACTTCTTACCAATTACACTCCCCCATTTCCCAATATCCTGTCTTCTGATTCGCCGCCCTCATGCCTTATGGATCAGGACAGCCTGAGCTTTGACCCCATGCTCCCTGTTAGGGATGGAAAGAAACACAAGAAGACGGAAAGTAATAAACAGAGAGAAAGTCTGAACTCCAATTTCATACAGTGACAACCCTAAAGTATATATTGGAAAGCTTCTAAGTAAGATTGATTTATTCCCTGCAATTTGCCAGTGAAAGGGAGGAAAAAAACAGGCCCCCCGAAGAGGCTGCCATTGAAAGCAATTTCAAAGTTATTATCTAAGTGGGAGGAATAACGTTTCTGGAAATTTCCGACAGTTGTTCTTTCTATAGTTACAGAGAAGATTTTTACCCTTCGTATTTGAGCTACAAAAATAAGCCCATTTTTAGTATAATCCTTGTCAGACAAGTCAAAGTGCTTAGAGCTTCAAGTCCGCTGAATTTTTCTCTTCAGGTCCTGAGCATCCTTCAGAAACACAGTGAAGAGTTAAGATGGGACATGCATTCCCACAATGGACTGTGACCTCAGTGAGGTTCCAGACTGCGCTGATATAGGTCGACTCCCAAAACGGACACTCTCCATTCTGATGTCCCCAAAGTCCTTCATGTATCATTCATGTTCTGACTGAAATCTCTGCAGGATGTATGCTGGCCTTTCCGACAAGGGAAAAGAGCAAACCAAACCCCACTAATATAGCTATTTAAAATCCATTTAAAATACAGCTATTCATTTCAGTCTCACTATCATGGTTTAATTCACTTTAGAAGAGACGCACGATTTATCAGAAAAATGTAGAATTACTTACTGCTATCAGCAGTGTTGTTACTGCCGCTATCTGTTTCTTGCTGATTGCCAAGGTTTGCCCTAATTTCTGCTCCCAAATGAGCTGTGGTGGGGAGCTTTTCTATGACGACAGACTGAGCGCGGATGGGGGGGGGGGCTACAGATCATCATTGACACCCAAGGAGATGTTCACTTCCCATTTTGGGGGAGGGGAGGTGAGCTGAGGAAGAGGGTACCAAAGAAGTCCGATGTTTGGCTTAACAAGTCTCCAAACCTACTTCTGGCAAGCGGGCGAGCACCATGCTCGTTTCTCCTTGGTGAAAGACAGTGAGGGCAGCATGACCCGGCACTGCAACCTGTGTCAGTCCCACAATCACCACAGCATTACTTCCTGCACTCTCTGTGTGATATTTCTAAGGCCCTGCCAGGTAAAACCAGGAAAGGTGATGAAGTATAATATGACTAAATGAAGTACATCAGCCTTCCAGCAGTGACTAGACAGATTCACAATTATTTCAATAAAGAAATAAGTCATCCGTAGCTGGATTCGTCCGTTTACTTTCAAACGTTTGGCTTGGCTTGATATTCTCCATGGAAACGAGATGAAGGCCGCTCGCTAGGGAGTCCAACAGTCAATTCGCATAAAAATGTATTTGCCACCTGCCAAGATCTGCTGGATGCCATGAGGAACACTGAGTGGTCCATGGAGACCCAAGATGACTGAGTCACCTAGAGGCCTTGGGGCAAGCTTGCGGAAGCTCTGATCAAAATAGTTTCTACTCAGTTCTCCCACTCCTGATGGTCTGTCACCAGTTTCCATAGTCTCTCCAAGCAACTGCAGCATGAGTAACATTAACAATGTCTGTAAGCGCCACATCTATCACAGAAAACAGGGAAACACGGTATCCAGAAAAGCAGCCTCTTCTTGATGATTATTATAATAAAAACAATTACCATTATGATTTGTTTGTCAGAGACCTTTTTTCCGAAGAGACTTGCCCAATGTGCTGCTGTGCATTTTTTTTACTGTTTGGCTGCCTAATTAGTTGCTCTTCATGTTTTTGAATATGATCATGGTCGGAACGACATTCCCAAACAGCCCCTGCCCATGTCCCACACCCTCAGAACCCACGCAGAACGCTTAATTTCCTGCCAGATTACTTTCCCCCAAACTCAAAATTCCTGGAGGACGCCCACTTGACTCTTGGGAAACTCAATCTGCAGAGTCAGGGCCTGGCTGTAGTATCTCTGACCCTATCAAAATCACAGTGGGACAATCCACGATGGCAGTAGGCACTTCCTGGGATGGCAAATGGAGCCCCCATGCTCATCCGAGAAGAGAGTTCAAGGGTTGGGCAAAGGGAGATGGGCACGGTGAACCAGTTACCCTGGATTCCAAATACCCCAAAGTCCCACACTCAAGCAGACAAAGACACAACATACCTCCGTGACCTAAGCCATCTAATTAGAGAACTAATGTTAGAATTGGCTAATGTTAGCATTACGCTAGTTAACAATGGTCAAGCTATCCTCAGTCCATTTCCCCTTATGTTTCATTATGCATTTTTGGTGACCCAATCGTTTCTTCTGAGTATACTGAATTTCCTGGAACTTACTGTATACCCACACACTGACAATGAAGGCATTCCATTCTAAACCACTCTGCCAGTGACTCGGATCACTGTTGCTGGACCCCAGTGATAAGCCTGAATGTTATGACCGCTGTCAGGTAGGAAGCGGGGAAGTACGAGCTAGAGAGCCAGGAATACAAAAATGGTCCGGTTTATTGTGAGGGAAGTACAGGGCAGACGGTAACACACATCACTGATGGATCTTAGGGAGACAGGCTAGCACACAGACTAAATACATAGAACTAAAACACGGAAATGCAGAACGGCTGAGAGCAATCAGGAATTCACATGAGGTTGATGAGGGGGCATGGCACACAGGAGGATCGCACGAGCAGGTCATGACAGAACCCTACCCCTAAGGCGCACATTCTGGGCGCATCTCAGGGGAAGCAAAGGACAAGACGAAACCAGGAAGACAGGACCTGAAAAACAAGACAAGATCAAAACCAAGGCACAGGGAACAAGACCGACAAGCAGAACTGACACAGAGCTAACGACCAGGACAAGAACTGACAAACAACTGGGAAGGCAAGCAGACATAGGGACAGAAGGACCAGAATGACAGGGGAAAAACCAAAGGGAAGAACAAAGGGACCAGGAGTGAACACCGGAGGCACAGGAGGGAGAGGAGCAGAGACAGGAGGGACAAAACAACGAGGCAGGAAGGGAAAGGATGGAGGACAATGGGGAGCACGAGGGGACCCTGGCGGACGGAAGGTGGAAACTGCAGGAGCGGCAGGCGACCTCGAGGTTGGAGCCAAAGAGACCCTCGGCAGACATGAGGAGGGAGCAGGAGGGCGCGTCAAAGGGGCCGAGGAGGAAGGCGGAGGGACAGGTGACAAAGGCGAGGAGGGTGACAAAGGGGCAACCGGTGAAGGGGCAGAGGGAGCAGGAGCCACCGCAGGCGAAGGGAACGCCACAGCCAGCTAAGGCGTAGGCAACCGAGGAGTCGGAGCGGGGAGGACCGCCAGTGACCGTCGAGGCAGCGTAGACAGGACCGTAGGTGGCCGAGGACAGGTGGGGACCTGGCTGGGATCGACCACGCTGGTGTGATGGCTGGGGTGACTCACCAGAGGGGCACATTAGGGCCATCAGGGAAACCCCTGAGGGATCCCATTCCAGTTCCTCCTCCTCCAAGGGGGGAGGAGCTATGCTCAGACAGTCTGGGATCACCTCAGGGACAGGGACTGGGGTCATGAGAGCCGGGTGCAAAGGAACAGAGTTAGAAACTGGAAGGTTAGGAGCCGGGGGGACTGGATCTGGAGGCGTAGGGACTGGATCGGGTGGCGCAGGGACCTCAGGTGTGGGCGGAGCGCAGCGGGTGCCTCGGAGGGTGGTACTTCAGTTGCCAGGACTGGGACCCCGCAGGAAGGCGCGTCAGTCACCTGGACTGGAACCACTTGAGCCAGTACATCGGCCTCTGGGTCTAGCAGGTCAGGCACATAGGACAGGCCTGGGATGTCAGGCAAGCCAGGAACAGTAGGCGGGCCAGGAACTACTGGCGGGTCGGGAACAGGCTTAACAAGAAGGGCTGGAACAGGCAGGTCAGGCAGCACAGGAACAGGCTGGTCAGGCAGCACAGGAACATCAGGCCCCGGTGGGACAGGAATATCAAGCGGGTCAGGTACTGGACCCAGGGTTTGTGTCTCCGCTACAGGCGTTGCCCCTTTAAGAGACCGTGGGACCCGCGGGATGGCATCCTTTTAGAGCCAGGTGAGTTCCCAGAAAGGGGCTGGCAGTTGGCGCTGGCCGCAAAGCAGCAGAGTTGCAGGCTTCGGGTCCCAGCGCTGGCTGCAAAGCAGAGGAGTTGCGGCCTAAGATAATATGATGCAGGATTTAACCTTCCTTTTTGTTAATTTAAGTGTTAATTTAAGACCTTGCAGCCCAATGCTTCAGGAATGGATGTGAAAATTTACGGCACATTTTACTTTACTCACAAAGCCCCTGCCAAGCCCTGTCGTTGTCCAGCACGAGGGGTGTTCCTGTGCACTTCCAAACATCGCACAGCCATGAAATTACTTGGTCATGGATTTGTGAGTCCAGTGAAAACCTTGAAATTCATGTCTGATTTTCTCACTACCCCGGTTACCCTATTACCATAAAAAAATGGAATCGCGCCCCCTTCCTTTATAAGCAACTTATTTTTTCGAGTTTCTCTGTAAAGACTGAGTTGGCAGGTATGTTCCATTACATGATTCCATTACTGCTTTATTTATGGAATAAACTTCTTTAGCTATCGATCCAACCAACCAGCCACTATCTGGCTCCTGATTAGAGTATGGAATAGTCTTCTTGTTAGTATAGTGCAAGCTAAAACCTTGGGTTCCTTTAAATCAGAGCTAGATAAGATTTTAACAACTTTGAGCTATTAGTTAAGTTCTCCCCAAACAAGCTTTATGGGCCAAATGGCCTCCTCTCGTTTGTAAAAATCTTATGTTCTTTCTGACTCAACTCTCTCTACACAACAGATCAGTACAACATCCAAATTACTGCTGACGCTGCGCCGATCCTCCTGTTGATCACCTACTCCATTCTTCCCTCTCCTGTGAACAAGACTTCAAGATACTTAAACTCCTCTGCTTGAAACAATAACTCATCCTCAACCTCAAGGGGGCAATCCACCCTTTCCAGGGTGAGAACCATAACCTCAGAGTTGGACGTGCTGATCCTCATCCCAGTCATTGCAACACTTGGCTGCAAACCACTCTAGTGCCACCAGGACCATATCATCTGCAAAAATCACAGACGCAACCCTGAGGCCACCAATCTGTATCCCCTCTGCCCTTTGGCTGCACTTAGAAAAACCACAGTCAGAATCCGTTCCCCAACCTCAAGTCAGGGATGAACCAGAATGAACTCCAACATTTTTAGTAGACCCACATTTTATTTCAACCAACCAGTTGAAGAGTCACAATCACAGTGTACTCAACTGGGAAACAAAATCCCGGACTGGAGTTTTGATCTCTGGACCTGAATTACCCAACTCTGCTCCTGGTATATCAGAATCAGAATCTTGTGGTTACTTTGCTGTATATAGGGCACTCGCAAGTTTTATTACTAAACTAAAACCAGAGGTCTGCAATCAGTAGTCCAGATGCTACAGTAATAAATATGAAATAAAGAATAAGATTCAGATGGGGGGTCATATCTCAGATTTAAACACACGCCTGGAGAACGCTCTCATCTTTGAGGACGTGTTGTCTGGGACCAACTCCAAACTGCCTCTGGGTTTGCGGACCTCACAGCACGGCCGCTTTAATGCCCACCTGCTACGCCGACATAAATCGATTTTCCATTGCACTCTTGCCTCCCAGAGGAGTGACATCAGGTCTGGGTAAATTAAAACGTCGCCTTTCGCGTCTCCGCGTTTTTGTCCTTCCGCTTTTGTCATCGTGCCACATGTATAATATATTGAATTTCCCGGTTAATTTAACTGTCCCAGGGAAATTAACAATTTTCCGGCCACACATGGTGACTGAATGCTACAATATCTACCCAGAAAATCCTGGCAATGGCCCAGTAAAGTGTCCTGGTTTGGACCTCTGCAGCACAGCTGGAAGGGAAGATGCCCACACCTGTCCATGTTCAGTCAGGCAGCTCCTGGATTCGAAAAGAAATATGTAAAGGACATCCTGCCCCTCGATCGGCTGGGTTGGAGGGGAAATATGGTGGATGCCACATTCCCAACACTTAATTAGGTGATAATTATGGGGAAGGCATGGGACACCGAGGTGGGGGGGGGCGGGTTACGAGTAGGGAAGATCCTGCATGTTTTGAACCTGGTTAACACTTTGTCAAAAGGACACAAGAGCCATTTATGCCCCCAACATAATATGTAATCAATAATATAACAGACTTTGTCAGCTGTTGCAGTTCTGAGCTGTAATTTCTGAATATTTATAAAAAATTGTGAATTATTTATATATATATATATATATATATATAGAGAGAGAGAGAGAGAGACAGGTTCCATGCATTTGTTTGATTATCTTGATGACATCTTATTACATCTTAAATATGACACCGTTGTTAAATGTCTAATGTCACTTTGCATTAGCTATTTGAACTATAAGATAATAGACCAGGGATTGTGTATTAACTAGCACTCTGAATGTTGCCCTGAAAGAATCACAGTCTGCTAGTTGCTGGATTCTCATGCAGCCTCTTTAAGGGCCCATCCGTACTAATATGTTTTCATTTAGTAACACAAAAATTTGCTTCTGATCTTCTTTCCCAGAAATGGAGAAAAATCTCCGACAACTAATCTCACTAAACACATTAGTGCGGACGCTCATAAACATTATGTTACGCCTACATTAGTCAGCTCCGATTGGTTTGTACTCGTGATCCTTTCCCGATTAGCTCTGCTCATTTCAATGTCTCCTTTCCAAGCTGGTTATTCTTCACGGGAAAGAAGAATGCTTTGCCTTTGTTTTCACACAAGTAAGCCACATGTGAACATGGAGGATGTACAGGATTTTTGCTACCTGGCATATATGTTGTTGTGCTTACTTGTGTGCAGCTAAATTGTGTTTAGTGCACATTGCATGCTGTTTACAACTATTGTGAAGCTCAAAACGAGACTGTACCTGAGCCTAGTTTAAGTGCAGCTGTAGTTTATGATAGACAACCAGCCATCGAACATGAGAGTGCATGGAAACTGAGGGGAAGAGTGTGAGACGTGTAGTGACTACATTTCTGGATCCCTGTGTTGTTGCTGTGATGGTTCATTTTATGTACAGCTTTGTGTTTGTGATGCTACAGTATTGTGATGCGAGCATTTATTTTAAACACATGGCTGTGTCTGAGATCAAGCGGTTATAAAACCTGAACTTTATTACAAATCAAAGTCAAAATAAATTATTCAAAATATATATTTCGCCACTTCTAGAACTCTAAAAAATTTTGGATGGACAAAAAAAGTGCAAATGACGCTGTGATCGAGCTACAACAAACAAATAAAATGTAAAGAGCGCCATGTCTAAAAATGTATTATAAAAAGCTTTGGTTAAATGTGGAAATGAAAAATGTCAGAAATACAGACATTAACAATTACTCACATCTACGTCATTTCCCTTTTACACTGAGCAGTGTGAAGGCAGAAGTTTTTTTCAATGCTAGCTATAACGGTAGTGCAAATGCAGATCTTTTCTTATGGAAACTCCTGTAATTTTTTTTTACATATTAGCACTGATGTAGCCCTAATGTCTCTGACTCCAGTCAGACCCGCCCCCTCATTCTGCCTTGCTCTTATCAGCCAATCAGAGCATGCCTATTCAAATGAGCCCCTCTTTCATAAAGTTGTCGAGCTGCATTAATTACAGCCTGTCAGTCAACCCTCCCACTTACTTCAGCTAAGGAAGGGGGGCAGGCTGCATTATGGAGATGGGCTTCTGGATGAGATTAATAATATAGGAGATTGATAAAAGTTTCACACGGAATTGAAACAGATTACAGTTTCAGTATAATAAAACCATTTGTATGTGTTTTAGTGACATTTTAAGTCACACTGAAAGCATGGAGCCACATTTCCTACTCACTCCCCGCCCCAACAAATTTTGTGATGTCATCAGTCTGCTGAGAGGTGGGAAGTTTGTTAGTGGGGGGAGGCATAATTCAAGGGGCAAACTGAAAGAAATTGGGCCCCCTGCTGGTTGCCACAACCACAGCTCCCGGCGCACTGTGGCCAGGAGGACCCCGTTGCTGTGATAATTGCCATGGTTTCAAATCAGAACCACGTTTTTTTACTCTTGAGGAAACTATCCAATTTTCTTATTTCTGGACAGCAGAACTAAAGGTGCCTAGTCAGTTGTATTAACTGCACTCACATGAGCATAATGTTCCCTGCGGGTGCGAGTGGGCCGGACATCTCCCGGCCAAACTGAGCTGGCACTGCTAGGATGACTAAGCGCCATCAGACCCAGCAGATTTGGAGTTATTCCTGAGAGGGCCCCCTTGCCTCAGGGCAAATGCCATCTGAAGAGGCTCCAATCGAGGGCTGAGACTGAATCCTGCGGCCTCTGAATGCTACGCTAAACGAATGCTGAGTGAAGCTGGGCAGCCGTGGCCTCTGGGCAGCCATTTTTGCATCCCCTTCCAAACTTGCCTTAAACTGGTCCACCATGCAGACGCACACTGGCTGTTTTCAGAAATGCCTAAGTGCACTTTATAGGAATATCATGGTGACGCAAGCAGAGTCAGCCAGGAGGGCGGCCCAGGATGACTCACACGGGGAGACTGGGGCCTGAGTCGGGCCTCCACAGGCTGGACACATCTAAGGCGACTCAACACAACACACTGAACACGTACAGGGGCGCCAATAATCATCAGCTCAACTTTAATGGGGGGATTGCAGTGCAGTACAATAATAACAATAAAACTTTGCCTCCCCCATGTTGCTCTCCATGCTTGGCAGCAAAGGGCAGCCCCCTGCAGTGGCCCCCCGGGAGCTGGGGGGTAAGGGCCTCCTTCAAGGGCCCACGGACATGTGACTATGCTGCCGAAGCTGGGGCTTGAATCGGCGATCTTCCAGTGACAGGCGCAGGGCTTAGCCCACTAAGCCCAAGCATATCCCACTGAACGAGAACCAGGAAGCGTTCGAGTACATAGCAGCAGTAACTGAAAAGTAGGCAGATTAACTTACATTTAGCTGCCTAGGCCACCAAAGACAGCTTCCTGCCCATTCACCCATTTATTAAGATTAAGATGTACTTTGTTAATCCTGACGAAATTCAGGAAACTGTACAACCCGGTGCTTAACTAGAGTTAGCCAGATTAAGTAGCTAGGACTTTAATTGGTTACTCTCAGCGTACAAGTTTGTCGTTAAACCATCACCCACCCCGGCTGCCCATGCATGCTGTTATGAGTGGCGGTATTCAGCCGGTATAGCAGCGACACCAGCCTCAGCCCGGCGGTCACGCTCTCTGCGTCTCCACAGCCAGCTCCGCCTGGCTCCCGCTCCGCGCGTCTGGCCTTTGCACCCGGCTCGCACCAGCCCTGCCTACACGGAGCCCAATTACCCGCATCGCTGACCCATTTCCTGTGCCTGTTTATACAGCCGCCACATTTGGGCCGCAGTGACCCGGCCGCTCTGGGATGTTAGCTGAAGAACAAACCATGAGGGAATGTGGTCAGTGTGAGAGCTTTGTGTGAAGATTTCCTGGCCTGTTGAAATGCAGGTTTGGGGCTGATTTGATGTCCTCCCCCAGTCCTGTACTTGTGCGATTAAACGCATTCTCGTAGATTTGGGAGAAGCTGGCCGTCACACTGCATTCAGTGGCCAAACTGTCCAGACCAACGTGAGCCAATCCACAGCACTTCTCTTTCTTAATCCTTTTCACTGTCTTGAATGGCAGCTCTTAGAGTGATTCACAGCAAACTAATTGGTGCTGTGGCTGCAGTCCCAATTCTTTCTCTCACTTTCCCGCTGGGTATTCTGACAGTTTTGCATAGAAGGCTGTTTTCTGGGGTTATCTACAGCTGTACAGCCTGAGTTCTTGTGAAATTTATCAGATTTTAAACTGTACCTCAAACATCTTTGTTGGACTTTCATGGTGCAGAATTATGGAGACTTTTTTATATCTCATGTGGAAGCAAAGGGGGTGGTGTGGTGCTGCAGTGGTTAGCACTGTCACCCCGTACCACTGGAACATGGGTTTGAGTCTCTGCAGGGATTCCATGTGTGTGGAGTTTCCATGTTTGCTCTGTGTCATCGTGGGGTTTCCCCCCACAGTCCAAAAGCATGCTGAGGTTAATTAGAGGTGCCAAATTGCCCATAGGTGGGTGTGTGTAGGAGTGATTGGGGTGTGAGTGTGCCCTGTGAGGGGTTACCCTCCCCCCATCCTGGGTTGTTCCCTACCTTGTGCCTATAGGCTCTAGACCCCCCATGACCCTGAATAGGACAAGCAGTTTCAGAAAATGGATATGGGTATGAACATAACCTCAATTCCTGATTTAATGTTCACTTCTTTTCTGAGCCATGTGCCTGGTAATCAGTCTCTGCATCCCACTGGATTGAAAGCGCAAGCTGGCGATCTTCAAATAGACTGGTGTTTTCGGGTTAAGCATCCGGCTCAAGGTGGCGACAGCTGGGCCTGTCTCAGGACCCTAATGAGCTGCCCTGATGATCGCCTGCCTCCCAGTGGAGGACCAGTGTGATGTCAGCACATCACAGCCGTAGGTCAAAGCTGTATGCGTGGGATGTTCCTTCAAACATGTGACCAAAACACCTGAGCTCAGCACAGAACAAGGGCGAAGGGGAAGAGCAGCAGCGGGTGATGTATGGGTACCTGAGCAGCTCTGTTTCTTGTCCTACGAACAGCCCAGTCCTCATGCAGTCACAGCATGGTAAAATCATGGTAACCCTGGCTGCACAGGGGTGGCAGAGGTCCCCGTGGTGTCCCATGTAACCTGGCGGGCTCCGGTGAAAAGCTGTGTAAATAATCGGCTTGGCACAGCTCCCAGTGGCCGTGGGGGGAGGGGCATCTCCTCACGGCTGGATCACAGAGACTCTATGCAGACCGCGATAGCATGCGGCATGCCCTGAAATTGCACCAGATGGCGTACCGAGCAGCTGATTTCCAGTGTGTCCAATTGGGTGCAGTGTGTCACAATGCGGCGTCAGGCTCAGTCCAGTGGCGGGCCATGTGTCACAACACAGCGCCATGCTTAGTCCACTTGCGGACAACGTGTCACAGTGCAGTGCCACACTCAGCCCAATTGCAGGCAACGTGACACAGTGCCACGCTCAGTCCAATTGTGGGCAGTATGTCACAATGCAGCATTATGCTTGGTCAGATGGCGGCCAGTGGGGCCGTGTCACAAAGCAGTGCCATGCTCAGTCTGCTGGTGGCCAGCGTGTCACAATGCAGTGCCACACTCAGTCTGATGGTGGCCAGCGTGTCAGAATGCAGTGCCACGCTCAGTCTGATGGTGGCCAGTGTGTCACAATGCAGCGCCACGCTCAGTCTGTTGGTGGCCAGCGTGTCACAATGCAGCGCCACGCTCAGTCTGATGGTGTCCTCCCTGGTTCCTTCAGCAGAGAGTCACTTAAACAGACCCACAGGCTGAAATTTCACCGCTGCTTACCCTTTGTATCTTTTATCCCATTGTATTTATTTCATTATACACAATGTACTCAACACAACGTGTACTGTCTAATCACATAGAGATTTATGCAGGTATCCACACCTTTAGACCTTGTAGCCATCTAGATAATAATGTTTGAAAAGAAGGAGTGCCCTTTATGGCTCATGCTGGTGATTATGCTTACCGCCATCACCAAGTTAATGAATCTTTGGCAGTTAACCTAAATCATTCGCTAAGCCTGACTGACCGCAGACAGGATGCTGGACAGAGACGGCGATGCGGTCGGACGTCAGGAAAGCCGTGAGAGTGTGAAGCGCCAGAGAGCGTTCATGGGAGACGGTGCGACGTTTGACTTTCCACAACCTCCGGCGATAATATGACACGGACTCCATTCCACAGGGGAGCGACTGTCGTGCAGAGAATGCGCTCACTCTCAGCACGCAAAGGGAACGCCACGCTCACTCATCACGCCGCGCGTCACTCAACTCACAACGCAAAGCGTAATATACTTCCTGTCAGAGGAAAAGTGATGTAATTTAGTCTATACCGAGTTCCTTAATATTTATAAGGAATAAATTTTTGTAGAAACCATTTACTTTGAAGGGCAATATTGTTACACCCAGTTTTAAAGGACCTTGATTTATAATTCAGCGGCTTATTCTGGATTTATGCATCACTGTCCTATTATCATCAACGATTTCATATTTCATTCAAGTCTGTAACCTCTTTTTTAATTATGTAATTTGCATCACTGGTCGAGACTCTCCGAGTGAATATCTTTCTTCACGCAAACCGGCCGACGGTGTGTTTTGTATTTTTTTTTTCAGTGTCGCATTGAATAGTGGCTCTTTGTTGTGGAATGACAAGGTGTGAATTTGCATTTTGATTGCATTTTGAATGCGGCCCGTCGGAGCCTCGCCTCGTGTCGTCACGGTGCTTCGGTCCGGCCCGTGTGTCCGTCACCGAGTCGCTGCCATCGGGCTGCAGGGCGTTTGGTTCCCATTCTCGTTCACACACGTTGATGTCGTTTGCTGTCGACCTCCTCACCCTTATTTCTCCTGTCACCACCTCACTACTTACCCTCCCCAACATTTATCCACCATCCTGCTTGATTGGTGGACAGGCCAAAGAAAGCATTAAAGCCTAAAATGACGCAGATCTGGGGCAAATTTGGCAGGTGGGTCTCATTCCTTGAAGAGCCCTAACCCCCCCATAAAGACAGGGCCATGACCAGGGTCCTTAGGAAGAGCAAATCACTGGAGATCTGTCGCAATCAATTTCCAGACGTTCTTTCCGAAACCCGTGTTGGTTTGTTCATTGACTGGCCCAGGTCACAAAGCCCAGATGGTAAGAACAGGAATGGAGGCAGAATGGAGGCAAAAGGCGCACACACACGTTGGGTAAACATATCTTTATGGGGACCGCTCATTCATTTCTATGGGGTAAATGCTAACGCTAACTATGACAACCCCTATCCAGCCCTAACCATAACCATAAGTAACCAAGCAAAATAGTTTTGCATTTTTAGTTTTTCCATTGCAGTCATTGTGTCCCCATAAGGTAAGGTATACCCACTCACACACACACACACACACGCACACACATAGGTACACACACAGGTACACACACACGCACAGAGACACTGACACAGACACACAGGTACGCACACACACACATACACACACACACACGTACACACACTGACACAGACACACAGGTACACACACACTCACACACAGGTACACACACACACACACACACACACATATCTCCAGCTGATACATATAACTGCAGGGCAGAGCTCCCCAATGCAGCACTAACATACCTGATGAATTGCAAACCCAAAGCACACCTTGCAACCCCAGTGACTAAAATAACAGCAGTTCTTCATGTCAGGAAGCCCTTTCCCATTTTTTTCTTCTCTTCTGCCCAGAATATCAATGGAATTCCTTCTCCACATAGGGAGAGTTTCAATGTCTATTATTGCATAACCCAGTGGCTCTGTATCCGGTCCCCACTCCGGGGGTCCCTGTTAGCCAGCCTCTCCGTGGCCTGGACCCCCCCGACCAACCATTTCCTCCCTTCAGCAGAAGGAATGCTCCTTCATCCTTAGGTTTCTAACCCAATCACAAGAAGCTGCATTTTTTTTATAGGCTGAGATCATGAGTTTGGACCAAGATAAGGAAAACCTACTTCGCTTTGGAGTTCAGAAAATTTCATCCCAGGTTGGTGGTCTGTATTTCCAGTCCGGAAACACATATTGGTTTTCATCTTAGCTCTACTACTAATTGGTTCCATAAATATCCATTTAAAACTGGCTAAAAATGTTTTGAGGGCAGAAGAAAAAAAGAAAAAGAGAGAACCAATTAGATTATAGGGGAGGAGGGTCGAAGCAACTAGAAGAGGCGGGACCAAGACATCTGATTGGTTGGTCCTGCTTCCTCTAGCTGCTTGGGCCCACCTCCTCTACAATCTGATTGGGTATCTCTCTCAACTTATCATTTTTCCTTCTGCAATCGGAACATTCTTGTGCAAGTAATACTCTCATTGGCTTAAAGCTGGGTCAGCTCATGTAAAATGCTGAGCCCTGCTTTCAAACTCACAGGGGCCTGGCCTTCGCTGGCTGGGGCTGAGGACCCCCAAAAAGCAACAATGCTCTTTCTACACCTCCAGAGCACAAACCTGCCTGGATGTCGGCTGCCTGTACCTGAGTGTAAGTGGCTCAAAAACTAAGGCACTGCTGATGAACACACACTGGCTTAAACAAGCCCTTAAAATCACTGTGATGCCCACATTCAGAGTTTGTCTGCACTTGAAGGAATGTTCCTCAATTTGCTGAGAACTGCTCTGAAATCAGAAAACTTTATTAATCCCGAAGGAAATTACACACATTTGGTAAAGGAATGGCTGTTTCGAGGCAAGGCGGCGCAGAGCGAGCGAGCACTCAGCTTATATATAGACGTAAAACAATGGCGTTCATTTGTTTGTTTCCACGCATTTGCAGGCTCATGAATTCGCCAGAATTCAAACTTCGGTGTTTAAATTCACATTTTTGCGCACCCAAGTGATCCAGGAGGGGCACGGATTCTCAGAAGGTGGTAGTTTAGGTCTGCCAGGCCGCCCCCCTTCAGAACCACCAGGCCATTGGACATAAGACCAGAGGTCCAATCGGCCGCTCCATCTGTCTGCCTCATCACCGTGGCCCAGCGCCCGCAGACGATTACCCGGCCGCATTCCTGCCCAATTTTATTCCCCTTGAAAGCGGCCCTTTAGCACCTAGGTGGGTGGTGGGCGGGATTCGTAACCTTAATAACAGCAGAGGCAGGATGTCGGGAAGGGAGAGAGCATCATGCCCGTCGGAGCAGTCACACGAAGCCCCGCTTCCTGTCAAGTGGAAAATAAACAATTAATGCTGACTGACTGCCACCTGCTTAGCCAAATTGAAAGGAATGGCTGTTTGGAGACAAGGCAGCACAGAGCGAGCGAGCACTCAGTTTATATATATATAGACGTAAAACAATCGCGTTCATTTGTTTGTTTCCAAGCATTTACAGGCTCATGAATAACGCATCAAGCACATGCATAATTTATGGAAGCAAGTCCAGGGGCTGCGCCCCCCCCCCACCCAGCCGACCCCCAGGCCTCCGTTCTGAAGCTTATGAACCGGGTCAGCGCTTAAACGGGCTCACGGAGACACGCGGCCCACAGAGCGGCCCTCTGAATACAGCCGGGCCTCCAAAAATCGTAGGTAGTTGGGAGGGGAGGTTGCCATGGGAACCGGCGATACAGGTACATTGGAGAATAAAAAAACAAAAAGCAGGCGGCAGAAAATATCAGTGTCCGCATCTGGGTATTTGCATAATCGTGTGCAGCTTGATGTCTGTCGTGCTGTGTGAGCCGTTCCTGGGCCCTGATGGCGAGAGAAATTCAGCAAAGCAGTGCTGCCTTCCTGCACCATCCCTCTGCGGGACTCGCAACGGACGTGTCAGATACTGAGAACGTGCACAGTTTACCATGCACTCGTTTTCCAAAAGCTTTCTGTCTTCTGGGTTTTTTGTTAGATCCATTTCTTCTGGTAGTCAAGAGTCCAGCAAAATGGATCCCAGGACTAACCAAGATTGAAGCGACAGGCCGACTCTGCCTCACAGCTGTCTCACTGCCTCACAGCTCCCGCACTGTTTACCAGCTCCTCCCTCACTGCCTCCCACTCTGCCTCACAGCTGTCTCACTGCCTTCCAGCTCCCTCACTGCCTCACAGCTCCCTCACTGCCTCACAGCTCCCTCACTGCCTTCCAGCTCCTCCCTCCCAGCTCCCACTCCGCCTCCCACTCTGCCTCCCAGCTCCCACTCTGTCTCCCAGCTCCCTCACTGCCTCACAGTTCCCTCACTGCTTACCAGCTCCTTCACTGCCTTCCAACTCCTCCTTCCCAGCTCCCACTCTCCCTCCCAGCTCCCACTCTGCCTCCTAACTCTGTCTCCCAGCTCCCTCACTACCTCCCCTCTGCTCTCCTCACCCTTGGCGCTCTCTGACGTCGCCCACTCACTGCTCAGAGAGCCACCGCTGGGGCTAATCGATGGGAATAAGCATGATTTCATCCGCCTGGAAATAACCTTCCCTTTCGGCCGTAACAAGCAACATACAGCTGCTCCCCATCCGCACTGGAGCAGAGCTTTGCTCAAAATCCCCCATTTAAAAGCCTAATAACCATAATTAACTTTGGAAAAAAGCATGACAGAAGCTTCTGTCGACATTGGGGCATTTCAGCTCCATGTGGCATCATTTACTTTCATCAGTCACACCAGAGCATCCACTGTGTGCTTCATGTGACATTTGACATCTGCCATGAAACACTTCTCAGACTGCAATACTTCCAGAACATCTTTTGCACGTGCTCTTTGACTGGTGATCTTACAGCAGCCGTGTCATGCCGGCGGCCTTCTTACCCCATTGTCATGGCCGCGCTGACCTCCCCCTTGCCTGCGTGTGTGTGGAGAGGAGTGGACCCGCACTCTGGAAGCCCAACAGCAGGGGGCCCTCTTCAGCATGGCTGCTGAGAAAAGCACACTAGAATTCCTTGTATCACCTACCCGCCCACTCTGCTCAAATAAGTGGCTCAAATAAAAAAACAGACAAAGGAAGAAGGAGGCAGTTGAGGGGGTGATGAGTATTGTCCTCCAGGTCACCTGTGCTTAATATTATATTTATCTTTTAATTTTAATCCCCAGCAAAAATGTGCCCAGAGGCCATTTCTCCTCAAATGATGCAGAAATGTTTTTCTGTTTTTATTCCCTCCCACGGTATTTGTTTACCCATCTCCACCCTCTGCCCTCTTCCTTCCCAGCAGCCCCATGTCACATGACCTCCATCCGCTGCCCTCCTCTGCCCCCCAGGCCCTGCCCTCCACATCATGGCTAACCAGTGTATGGAGCAATGTTTTTGTGGAGGTTGGCTGGGACACACTATCCCACACAGAGCATCTCGGGACAGTCACAACACGGGGGACCAAGTCTGGCAACCGCAGCAGGATGTCACAAGGCAGAAAGCATCCTGGATGAAGACCACCCCCCCCCTCACCCCAGAGAAGCCTTTGTCACAGAGGTGACACTTTTGCCAGCCTTGCCCAGGGGGGTGCCATGACTGGCCTTGGGGTGAGTCTGCGGATGAAAAAGGAGAGAAAACAAAGCAGGAAGACGGAGCTGCAATCACAGAGGAGCTGACAGACGGCCGAGCGACAGGACCCGTCCCGAGGACACATCCACCTGTGACGTGACACCGGGGGAGGGGGGACATTTTGGGGGAGAAATCAAAGACCAAAATGCATATGTCACAAACATGAAGAGGGTAAGATATATGAATGTGTGTTATAGCTAGTAACAGCAGGATGAAATAAGCAGCGCAGATCAAAGCCCACATCACTGATCATTTTTGAATAAAGTCCCTCCCCCTCACTAATACTGTCTCCAGGCAAGGAGAATATCGCCCCCCCTCCGCGTACCCCCTCCCCCGACTGAAAACCATCTGTGTCTCACAGCCTAATAGCTGGATACTCCTGGAGAAGTCATTCAGCATCGCAGGCTTTGCCCACACTCTCTGGTGCAAAGGTGCGACTGGGGGCCACTGGGAGGATGTGACGGGGGGGGGGGGAAGCCGACCCGAATCGATAAGGAGACCCATCAAGGTCTGCTCCGTGGGTCGCATCGATCGGGCCGCATCCGCAGCCATCTGCGCTTCGGGGGCGATTTGCAGAGGCACAAGGGACTCCTGCCTTCAAGCTTCCACCAGAGCTACTCCCCCCCATTATAAACAAGAGCTGCACTGGCCCCCCAAGACAGAAAATACTGCAGCCGAATGGCAGAGAAACACAAAGACAGTGATGGAAAGGGGAATTTCAGATCGATAGGGTAGCGCTTGTCATGTGACCATCTGTCAAAGGCCCGAACCTAACGGCCATTAAATTGGGCACTTTGAGACTAAGGATAGAAAATCAATCCATTGGCTGCTCTCCTCCAAGCCCTGCTGGCAAGAAGCCTGGCCGAATCCACGGCGCCCGACTGAACCAGGGGCCACTTTGCTGTGTGTGACAAATGTCCACTTCCTGCTCTCTCACCTCCCGCACACTGGCCACCTGTCCGCCCGCCTCCCGCTCACCCATCTCACCTCTCCTTCACCCATCTCCCACAGTCCTGCTTACCAATTGCCCACCTTCTGCTCGCCCGCCTCTCAGTCGCCCATCTTCTTCTCGCCCCCCCCCAATCGCCCACCTTCCTCTCGCCCGCCCCCCATTCACCCACCTTCC
>JAODJU010000025.1:1107817-1138631 GCA_026776725.1 Gnathonemus echidnorhynchus
ACCTTGGTGCCGCGTGGGATAATACCAACTTAAAGACCATAATTAAATTTGCCGAAACACCTTTTTAAGGCCCCCTGTGCTTTTCAAATTCAGATGAAACTAGCCCTTAAAACAACCAGCTCTTTTGATAGGCGCTCTCCAATTATGGAAACATATTTTCTCTTATGTGGGGCAAAAAAGGGTTTTGAACCCATTTAATAAGCACCCATTACAGTTTATTCAGTCATAAAGGGATGGACGTTTACAAAACAAACAGGTTTCTCTTTTGACTCTGATGAGGAAATGCGGGAGATAGCGTTCCGTGTTTTTGGCATAAGTGACGGCGAGAAAATAAGCCCTAGATCTGATCATAACTCAAATGACAGAGAGCAAACCAGCTCCAGCACTTTCATGTGGCTTCAGACGGGCGTTGCGGGGCTAACATGGCACAGACAACACATTCTGCATGAACCTGTATGTAACACAGATCAACGCAACATTTTCTCCCGGTCCTCTTGCTCGCTCTTCTCTACATATCTCAAAGAGACCTTGTCTCTGGTCAGCAATCGCCAGAGTCATTACATCAATATCAAGAACCGCCATAAAGGTTACAAAGATTATGTTCCTGTGACTGTCCCCTGCTGTATCCACAACACACTAAGAGACATGCATCACCAGGGCTGGCTGTTTAGAATAACATTCCATTTAGCATTTGCATTCTTAGGCGCTGAACGAAATAGAAAATAAAAGAGAAGCGTAGCTGTATTCACTGTGGAGCCGCCTTCTGCTTCTCCATCGCCCCTGATCTTTGATTAGTTCCAACCTGCTTGGTTACTGTACCTGCCCTTGATGTGGACTTTAAACTAGTTCACAGCAGCCTGCTTCTTTTAAAAGGAGTCCAACCCTCTTCTCTGATTTTCTGAGCTTTGCCAGCAGCTAGAGCCCAGTGGTGGCGGGCTGGGCACCAAGCCCACATAGTCGAATTGTTTGTGACGGCGAATTACTGTTGGGTTTTCAAAAACAACAACAAAAAAAAAACAACAAAAAACGTCACTCTCCAGGCATCGCAGCGTGACATTTGTGCTGCGATTTGTATCGTGGACCATGGGGATCAGAGTTGGTACACTCTGGAAGCAGTCGATTCTCTGAATGCAACATCACCACATGCAACTTTACTTTTGTCAGTAAGTGAGCTCGGCCTGTTAAGTCAACATTCTTGATATTTAGAAGATAGAGCCCCCCACCCCACCTGAATACAGAAACGTCTATGGTGCAACGGAAAGATGTGGAGTAGCCAGGATTACAGTGAAATTGTCACTGAGCTAGAAAAGCGAATAGGTAAGAGAAGGGCACTACATCCATCCATCCATCCATCCATGTCCAGTATAGGGCAGCTATGTTATTTTCCAAAGTCTCTCAGTCAGTTATGGTTGACTCGTACCTCTGTGACCTGGGATGGAGTCTCTGCCAGCATTTCCTGTGTGTGGAGTTTGCATGTTCTCCCAGTGTCATCATGGGGTTTCCTCCAGGTACCCCGGTTCCCCCCCACTGGTGTGTGAGTGACTGGTGTGCGAGTGACTGGTGTGTGAGTGTGTTCTGTGATGGGTTGGCCCTCCCGCCCTGGGTTGTTCCCTGCCTTGTGCCTGTAGCCTCTGGGATAGGGTCTGGAGCCCCCAGTGACCCTGCACAGGACAAGCAGTTACAGAAAATGGATGAATACATACATCTTATACTCTTTTGCAATTCCTTATATATTTTTCAATACAATGTGGAATGTTGTCAGGCATAATACGTTACACAGCTTAACGAGTTTAACTTAAGAACTAAGTTACAAAGAACAATAATGTTACGTATTACACATGTGCAATATGCTGCTAACTGAGCAGACCAAAAAATAACTGTTTCTTGATAAAAATCAGCTGTGGTTTAGACATGTATATGATTACAAGGAACACATACACTGTTCTTTGAATTTAATTGCCATTTAGAACTTTTCAAGACAGGGCTATCAACTCGTGTTATAAATTTTCCCCTTAAGATGATCTGGACCAAGGACAATAGGAAGTACCTATGAGAATCTAGTGTGGATCACAGTCGGACTTTATCCATAATCACCACAAAAGCCCCATGCTTTCTAGCGCCCTCTACTGACATACTCGTGGCACACACACCTGCATTCTTACCCTCACAAACACGCAGATTATTCCAGATTTATCCCCTCAAAATAAATGGCAACATCATTAAATATAGAATGGCCATAATGTCGGACTGTTTTCATGCACATTTCACATACTCATTAACTTTTCCTTGCCTTTATTATTCACAAGAACACAAAACTTTTTGACTTCCTTTACAGTAATGAAGGCAAGCTGAAATGTAATTTTGTTCTGCCTACACATAATTTTTTAAAAATCATGTTCAACATGTGCTGCTTCAGAGCCTGAATAATAAGAGAGAGTTTCTTGACTGAATATTAAATACATTTGGGCTGTAAATTCCGAAGATGGAGGGCACAGAGGTTCGGTATCTGAACGGGCATGGATGACCTCTGCAAGCTCCTGGTGGAGGGCGGACTTAATGAGCGAAGCAGTCACACGGTGTGGATTGCACTGAGTTGCCTCTTAAGACAAATATGGTCCATTTTCCACAGTCCAAGTAGGAGTGCGTTCACTTACTCCCTTAATCAACGGTCCATTCAGGTGGTGACAGGAGAATGATTAAGCTGGAGAGGAACAGCTGGATGGGTGTCACCGACCCCCCCGCCACGCTTCTGCGCCTAAGCAGGTTACAATCTCCCATCCCAGTTTCACGCCACCCATCCCCAATTAAGAAAAATGAACTTCCCATTTCCTGTACTTGAACCTTACTCTGGACTGAAGTTATGGACTGAGGCGATTCTATGGGTACAGGGGGCCCCAGGCAAAAAACTCCCCGGGGCCCTCCAATGAACCCACATGGTAAAATTTATGACAGTTAGTCCATAATATCAACAAAGAGAATTTAATAAACATAATTCCTTTATTTTCATTTTACTGTGAGAAGCAGAATATACAAATAAAGCAGATTTGTCGTTGCAATATACTATGTAATCAGCCGTCCTCAGAGGCCCCTCCCATCTCAGGGGCCCCAGCCAATCGGCTGCCTTGCCCGTCATGTCCCTATGCCTCTGGTTAAGGATACTGAAGAAGGTCACATTGTACCACAATCAAAACCCTTTGATGTCCTGTTACCTGGGTCCACAAAAAGCTTTCACCCCCTGCAATCATCTTAGTGCATTCAGCCCCATGGGCCAGCTGGAGTGCTGGATGTGAAGCTCGTAATGTTTGCCTGTCCGCTAACGAGATTTATCCCGCTAGTGTGGCGGGCCGGCCTGGCCATGCCTCTGAAAGCAGCACAGCAAATGGAGCAATCTGCAGGCCTGCAAAGAGGCCAGTGTTTAACAGAGTGCAAGAAAAACACCCCCATTCCGCTGAACCATGAAGCCGTCGGTTCCCGGTCCCCCGAATAATAGTATAAATTTGAATACTTCCGTTGATGAACATGTAATAGGAATGTGGGGGTGGGTCACCACCAATTCCAAGGGGGGGGGCGGCACAAAGTGGAAATTTCACTGACCAACGAGCCGTGTTGCTGAGAAGGACGTAGAGTCTTGCTGCACAAGAGCACTGAGTGCTGGGGTCATTTTCTCAATTAACCTAAGAGGTCTGATCAGATGTTTTCAAGTTTTCAAGAGCCAACACCAAACCAGGTTGACCCCCGTCAAAACGGGCAATTATTCTTTCCACACACAGGAAAATGAATAGCAACTCAACTCACATGGGAAGACTTGTAATTTTCCTTTAAATAAGTTGTTCACTTTTTCCATGAATCGAAAGAGACAGAGAGCGACGAAATTCACAATCAATTGCGAAGCAGGAGATTCAAACAGCCAGTCTTCACAAAAAACCAATTCGAGGGACATTAGCTTAAATGAGAAGCGTTTTAACTGTGTCCTAATCACAATGTGAAACCTTGTCATCACAGAGCCACTAGCCAGAGGAACAATATGCGCTTGGGTAGGTCACCACAAAGCGCTACCAGGGATTCAGCTCAATGCGTTTCATTGTGGTGAGCTGGGCGAATATTGACCTTTTTCCAAGGTCAGTGACAGGGATCAATCAATTAAATTAAACACATTCAGCTGTACCAATTAGATTGCACTCACAAAAAGCCAGGTTAAAATCTCTCCTTCATTCAAGCATCGGTATGATACAACCAACCGCAATTAAGTAGGCAAGTAGAACATTACTCATGAAGGCACACCGTGGTCCAAAGGTTCACACAAAGACCAGTGGGCTGAGGTGTAACTGGGCCCCTATATATATAAGCTATGTATACATTTCAGTACATGTGCATACTGATAACTCCACAAAGCACATACACACTATACTCAACAAAGAAGGGCGTCTGTCGTCATGCCATCGACATCAAAAACAGGTAACCATTATCATCTGCTACTTTTGCCTTTACTCCCTGCCTCACATCTACAAATACTGTATTGTACAACCTCATTACCCTACTTAATGATCATTATTGCTGTTGGTAATTTATGTATGTCACTTATGGCTTGTATACAGTGCATAATCTGTAAATTATTGTTCATTGTCTGTATATTGTCTGTCTAACTTGAGAGTCACCATTGGTTGGAACCAAATTCCTTGTGTGATTTAACATACTTAGCCAATAAATTTGATTCTGATAAATTCATCCAACAGCTGACTAATTTAGCATCTAGCAAGTCTGTGTAAATAAACCACAGGTCAATGCCTTCATCAGAATCAGCTGCCTTTTCAAAGGTACCTTGATTTTCTTGGAAGACCCACAATGATGTACGGAGGCCAAGCCACTAAACATACTTCAGTGATGCTCAAATAAGTTCAGATGCTTTTTGTTGCCTCAAAGGCTCATGTGACAATCAGACCACCACAGGTTGCTCTATGTGAGTCCGCTACTGTCCTTTTCGAGCACAGATGGCAGATGAGGCCCCCAGAACATTACAGCGCGTTAAACACCTAAATTGCTATCAAAGAACCCAAGCCAAAAATCTCCTGGTTTTGACAAAAGGCAGTTGATATGATTGATGGCTTGATGGTTTCCTGGTACTGTAAATGGGGTTTAAGATAAGTCTTTATCTGATTAAGGCCAATGTGTGGACACTGCTGGGCGATTCAGAGAGATGTTAAGAGCGATAAACCAGAGTGAGTGGCAATGCAGGCCTCTTCTTAAATCTACACAGGGAATCCTTTTCTCAGTATAAACAAAAAAGCAGATGCAATTTCGCATCAGCCGCTCAGCACGCTATAAAAAAGGACTCAAACAGCAACATTTCCCATTATCAGTTCTGTTTTTTTCCATCTGCATGCAAGCTGATTCCCCGCTGGAAGATGCTATTTCTGTCTATTTAAGGCCCAGGGCCCACATTCACAAAGTATCTTAAGGCTAAAAGTACCTCATAACTTGTCTATTTAGGAGAAACTCCTAAAAAATTATGGGCGTATCAGTCCTAAATGTAGGACTCCTCCATTTTTTGGCTAAGACTGATTCCCAATGCCCCTTAGCGCTAAAAGTAGCACCTAAGTCTTGGGAAAACTAAAAAGTAGTCAGAGGATTCCAAGTTGAATTTCACCATAAGGAATAATGTAAATGAATTTAATCCATTCCAGACCCCCAAATGATTTTCTATTTAAACTTATCTACCTACCTAACTGATGATAAAAGCCATTAACAATCAATATAAAACTAATACACACATGAAAAATCACACATAAAAAAGCAATAAACATGATATAAATGACAATCCCACACACATGCACCACCTTCAAGTCTCACTATAATTTCCTGTTTAAGTTCTACTGTTACTGTCATAACTTCCCTCTTTGGTTTGCTGATATCACTGCTCACTTTGTCAGGGAGCATGATTATTGTATCACTAAATGTCATGCAGATAAAGCACAAAAAAATTCACACCGAACACAGGAACACAGCTTTCACACGTTAGCATCAGAGAATTCATAGGCATCAGCAACCCAGTAGGTCCGATTGCCTTCGTTTCAGCCCATCAGAGACGCATCTTGATCTGTACAGGTTTTAGCAGGTCCGTTGTGTTTTGTTGTGTACTGAGTTTTCTGTCGAGTTGCGGTTAGATTTTTCCAAGATTTCTGTCGAGGTACAAATAAAAAAAAATTAAACAGACCTGTTTGATGTCCGAGTTGGTCGAGTTAAAAGGCGTTCGAGCTCCAAGGTTCCACTATATGGTAATAAAACGTACAGCGTTGCTATGTGCTGGATTTTATTGACTCGTTCAAAATACAGTAGAGCTGTTTCAGAAGCTTTTCAAATGACAGTATTGGACAAATTAAATTACTGGTTTGTGTGTATTTCAAATACGCTATAATATAGTACTGTACATAAAATATACCTTATTGTAGTTTCGCTGCTGCATTTTATTGGCTCAATTAGTCTTAAACTTTGATGAGTCTATATTCATAATTGAGAGAAAATAACTTTCTTTTTCCCGTCATGTTTTCTGTGCATGCAGCATTAGCCTCAGGTAGCTAGCCTGAGGCAGATGGGTTAAAGCAAAGTAGGCAAGTAAAAAAAAAGAATTCCTGTAATAAATTTTTTTTCCATATGTTGTTATGTATTAAAAGACCCAAAATGAACACTGTAAGCAGACTACTTGATCACTATAAGCAAATTATTTAAACAGTATTTGTACAGGAATGATTCTGTCCCAAGCTTTTTGATCCATGTTAGTGGGTGATCACTTTAACCATGGCCACTATAAACGGTTTCCACTGTATTTGTGTTCACGGGATGTTGCGTATACGTTTTCACCAGCACATACCAGCCTCTCATCAACCGATCCCTTTTGTTATTGCCTGCAAGCTCGTGCATGAGAACTGATGTCAGCCATAGCATTGTAGCCTTACTCTTAACTTAGAAGTTGACTCTTTTCCTAACTAAAAGTTGGTCTCAGCCACTTTGTGAATAGGTTTTAGGAAAAAATCTTTGTAGTGCGATATAGGAATACTCTTAGTGGTAATAGTGATGATAAAATGCTTTGTGAATATGGGCCCAGGTTTTGAATGACATGTAAGCATTAGCCACTGGTAATATGACAGTTTGCAGCTTAATGCACAATAACAAAAGCAAGAGAATAAAAACATAAATAACCTGGGCAGCTGTACATAAACCTCAAAAAACTCCAGTGCACTTTAATGACAACATAAACAAATGTGAAAACTCATTTTATATAACATATTCTCAATCACAGAAGCACAGAATGCAGGTTTAATTCATTAGTGGTCCTTAGTACTTTCCTTTGCAGTGCTTAACATGCTCTTTTCCCCTTATTTTTTATCGGCTCGGGGAAAAAAAAGTTGCAGTTGCCATGGTAATGTAAACCAAAGTGAAAAACAACAGACTGTGAAAGCGAGCATGAGAGAGGTCCTTGATTTAAATCTGTGGCGTGCCGTCTGATTTGGGACGCTCTTCAGCTCCATATATTGAGGCTGGTATGCTTTGATTCTTATGACTGATAAGACAGACCTCATGTTAAAAAATACTTCTAAAAAGCCATTTTTGACATGCCAGGCCCCGCC
The DNA here is from genome assembly GCA_026776725.1 of Gnathonemus echidnorhynchus. Taxonomy (NCBI): domain Eukaryota; kingdom Metazoa; phylum Chordata; class Actinopteri; order Osteoglossiformes; family Mormyridae; genus Gnathonemus; species Gnathonemus echidnorhynchus. The sequence goes on from JAODJU010000025.1 coordinate 1,115,440, forward strand.
CCCCTGCATCAGACTATGGCTGGACAGCCGCCAATCAAGTCGTGTACATGCTGCCATAGGCTGGTCACAGATGCTGAAATGTTTCCCATGGCTCTGAGCACTTTCCCTCCTAAGGACCTTTGCCAACACCACATGCAATACTGCTTTTGTTCCTGCTGATTTGATTCTGCCCCCGTCTTTTTGCCTGTGTTCCAATCCTGTTATTATTTTTGTTTTTCCTAATTAACCCATTACGCACGTTCACTTGCACATACTGCAATTTCAGAAACATGCCGCACGGCAAAATATGTAGGGCTGCAATTCTGAGCTTAATGCCGTGGGCAGCTGGGTGGGGGCGGGGCGGGGGGGGGTAACCAAGGCAGTACTCCTCTTGTGATTTTAATGACGAATTTCGATATGTGTCATGCTTGTACGGTATTCTTACCCTTAAGTTCACCAAAATTGCTGTTTTTCCGTCACGAGAGGGTGTCCAGTCCTTCACCATTCCCAGGACCAGCTGTCTGCTCGCGGTTCATTTATAAGACAAACATTATTGGGATCTTTAGACACGCGGAATAACGGTCCATAGCCCTAATGCTCTGAGAATGAGGTCATCCCAAAGGGAGTCAACCGGATAGTGAGCACAGGGTGGTAGCAGGAGTGAAAGCAGCGCTTCTGGGTCTCATTCGGACCTGTGAGGCTATTCCGAGGCAGCTGAAGAGCCAAACAGTGTGGGGGTCCGATGGAGGCGAGGCGAGGCGCGATGGTGGACTGCTGCTGGCGATCGGTACTGATGGGCGCACAGCCACCACCGGGGGGGGGTGGTGACATTTTATCACACCAGGAGCAGATTTCCCAAATAACCGACATAAGGCTCGACCCAACGATCCAGAACTGCTGCCTATTATGGCTCCTATTAGGGCCGCGTCCTTTTCAGGCTGTCGGCCTCTCTGTCAGTCACACGGTCTGATGCATTCGCCGATGCTTTCGGTCAGCCACCTAGCTGGCAGGGGCTATTCCCAACCCCCCCCCCCCGCCCCCCATCTAGCCGCTGAATAATAAGCGAGGCGACGAGACCACACAGAGATAACATTTCTGGAGGCGTGCAGAGATAACATTTACATTTACACTACACGATCTGCGCTCACGTAGTGAAAGATCAGTTTATTCTGCACTACAGGAATGTATTAAAATCAGCCAGAAACAGATCGTCTTTATAAAATATAATATGCTTCTCAGCCATATTGGTAATATGGATCCATTTCCAGTATCCTATTTTTGCCGGATCTTCCCATTTTTAGCGCTGAGGATTTGTCATAATCCCAGTTCCCAGGGCTTCATTACATGAGCAACTATATTAATGTTATGTAAACATTTCCTCCGATGTTAAATGACGTGCATGGAATCTGGCGGCAGCTTGTGAGGGCTGCACAGGGGTGCGTAAATTGGCAAGACTCTTAGTTAATTTACGAAGAAGCTGTGAAATATTAATCAAATGAGATTTCGGGGATGAACGCGGCGACAGCACAGACCCTGTCCCTCCGCCGTGTTAATCTAGGCTCGGACCTGGAGCTGGACATCGGCTCTTCGGCTGTGGATGATTTGGATCAGAATCCCCGGTCTTCTCGTTTGCTCAGGTGAGCTGATGGTGAGCTGATGGTGAGCTCACAGTGTCCCTCCTGACGTGGATTAGGTGGTCACCCTAAGCAAACATGATTTGTATTCAAGTTTGATATTTTTATACTGAATTGTGTTACTCTTTATGGATTACTTGCTTTATTAGTTAATTGATTGGTTTATTGATTAATTGCCATATTACATTGGACCAGGATGAAACGTATCCGTATCAGTATGGAGTCTATCTTCAGTTGGCTTGTATGGAAGTGTTGACAGATTTTTTTTATTGTTTTGCCTTTATAGTCAGAGCTCTGTTTATGCTTTGCTGAATTACCTCTTCCACCTGGGCACTTTAAATGCACAGGCACACTTTGCATTGTATTAGCGTCTACAAGTGGTATGACATCCAGCTTATGGTCCACGTCGCAGTTTAGGATTGACCCGCCCCCACATAGGCAGGTGGGGCAGCCTTACAGAAGCTATGGTGCATGTTAAAACTCCCCCAACACATAATGTAATGCGTGACAACCCTGATCCGGCAGGCTTTAAACGGCACATTTCAATTAGAGCCTGACCGAAAGCTGAAACGGCAGCTGAATTGACTTACAATCCATATAATTACTCTGATAAAGACATTAAAATCTGGAGGCAGCCTGAATCCCCTGGGGCTCCTCTGGGCTGGAGCTGGCTGGCCTTCTGCAGCCACAGCACAACACACTGCAGAAATAGTGTCATTTCACCCTGTGTAACTTCGCCAATGTTCTGCTAGATAAGAGGATACGCAGCCTTTCCCCGGGTTAAGATGGGGTCACGTTCCGATAAACGTATCTTAAGGCGAAAATATCATAAAGCAAAAATGCACTTTAATACAGTACACCTTACCTAACAAACATCATAGCCTCGCCTACCTTAAACATACTTAGAACACTTACATTAGCCTACAGTTGGGCAAAATCATTAACACAAAGCCTAATTTATAAAAATGTTACATATCTTTATTGAAGCACTTTATTGAATAAAAGTGAAAAACATTTACCCACCATAAAGTTAAAATATCGTAACACAGGCCATCGTAACCCGGGGAGCATCAGTATATGTGGACACCTTGCACCCATAGCTTCTGGGATAGGTTCCAGACCCCTGTAAGGCTGCATAGGACAAGCAGGCATAGAAAATGGATGGAGAGATAAATACATATAAGTAGGTGATTGATCTACTGGGCTTTCTCCACGGCCCTGTCCACCTGAGAGCCCCCCCAGCCCCCTGACCCGCCTTCCAATCCGGCTAGTCACGGTTTGCATCCTTCCAGGAAGTGCGAAATTCTCACCGTAAACAGCCATCGATAAACCTGGCGGATCTTCGCGTGGCCTTGTCGAGCTGGGTACAGGGGGCCGGAACTGGGGAGTGGGCGGCAGGGACCCGCAGCGAGGCGAAGCCAGCGCGCCTGCTGATGCCAGGGACGCGTAAGGACCAGACGCTCCCGGCATATGTGGAAGGATCAGAAGCATCTGCTTATGTGGGAGAGATAAGGCGGGAATGAATGAGTCAGGCTGCATGCTGACGCCCCGGCTTGCTGAGACCCAAAGCCTAAAGGGCTGCCTTGTATAGGGTCGGCTTGACAGTGACCCTCAATGGGCAGAACACATAGACCAGAGCCCAGCAGATTATGGTGCGAAAGACTGTGTACTGTCACCATCTATTCAAAGATCTCTTCATTCCCATTTATCCCACACATACATCAGATGATAAACCATCACTAAAATATTCACACGCTAATCTGTCTAAAATGCTGCTGGAATAATTATGACTTGCAAATATGCGGTTTATATCAGTATTTAAAGGCATTTTACAGTCTGCTTGCATCCTTACTACTAAAGTCACCTTCTCTGCATGTAACTGGTGTATGATGGAGGATGACGAGTCACTACATGCTGATGCTGGAGCTCAGGTGAAGCTCATTAAGCCATGAGAGGTATATCCTATAGTGGCCTCGGATCCCCAGCTCCCTGTTTCTGTTTGCTATGCACTGTCCAATCACAGTGTATAAATATGATGTCACTTCTGTTTCCCTGGAGGACGCCGACACTTCCTGGTGCTCCATCCCCATGCGACATATCACTCTAGTGTGCGGTTCCTCTATGGTGAAAAGAGCTACCCATTCACACCCAGTCATCAGAATCCCGCTCAACCTTCAACACTCTCAGAACAAAATGTACCAATTTGTACCTTAGAGGGTAGGATTACTTGTCACTGGCGCTGTACCCTCAAGAGGCTGCCAATTGTAACCATAGTTGTACATAAATGTACCTATTAGGCTAATTTAAGGTACAGAAATGGACCATTGGGGGTACAGTAATATTGTTTGTTGTGGAACAGGCGAGGAACAGGGTAACGATCCACTGGTGGTTCCAAGAAAAGGGAGTTTATTAGGGAACTGAACACTAGGGAAGGAACAAACAAAAGGACTATGAGTGGTCAGGAAACAAACAGGGAAAAATACTGAACTAACAACTAAAATCATGAAATAAAGCACAACTAAGAAACTACTGGGAATAGACTGGATGGGAATCGAGAACAACACATCATAACATTCAGAAAGGCAGACTGAGGAAGAAGACAAGGGCAGACACTTAAATACTCAAATCACGAGAACTAACAAAAAGCAGGTGTCAATCATCAAGACAGTTAACCAATGAGCACAGTGCAGGGAAACAGGCCACAGGTGGAGAAACTTAACTAACAATTAACAAACACGGAAAACTAGGGGATTTAAGCAAATATGAAAGCTAGGAAACAACCAATAATCACTAGGAATTTCGACACAAAACTGAGGGCTAACACTAGGATGGACTAGGAGTACAAACACAAGCAGAACAGAATTAAATTGGACACAAGTAGGATAAACCAAACTTTAACACTATAGGAAACAGAAACCCAATGAACAAAGGAAATGAGGCTGGAGTCAAACCCATGACTCAAAGGTTACAGTCTTGGTACCACACACTCAACCCACAGAGCTCAGACTCAAAGAAGTAGGAAAACACACTAGGGACTAGTAGAAAGACAGAGGGAACAGGATGGCCAGCAACACCTGGGGCCTGTTTCACAAAGCAGGATTACTTGCTTAGCCAGATAACTTGCCAGATTTAAGGTAGTCTGGGCTAAATGTAAGTTGATGAAAATAAGGTCTATTTAGCGCAGACTACCTTAAATCTGGCAAGTTATCTGGCTAAGCAAGTAATCCTGCTTTGTGAAACAGGCCCCTGCTGGCCAAACTGGGACCTAAACCATAGGACAGGGATGGACAGGCACTGACCCTGACAGTTTGCACTTTGGCAAACAAGACTGTACTAGGGCTGTACCCAAAACCCATCTGTTCCAGGAACATCTCAACCCTCTATCCTCAACTGAGCAATTCTCTCTTGTGTCCAGGACACTCTTATTTATGCACTTGTCTTGTATCTGAAGCGGCCTTTTATTATCTCCTTGTACGGTGCTTTATAACATATTGCATAGTGTTCTCCAAAGCTACTCATGAAAACTGAATCATTTCATATCTCACAATCTAACTTTCAACTGCATCAGAGCTTGACGTGTAATATAAGGGAGTCCATCCATTTTGCTTCTGGCAAGCAAACATCTGCGCAACAGCTGGCAATTAACAACAAGGCAGCCAAATCTGACTGCAGCCACTTGTTATGCAGCGGGTTTAATTTCTGTGTGAAACTGCCAGCCATTTCCACGTGTTCTTTCTATGCTGGGTTTCAGCTGTTAATGCATCAGCACAAAAGGAACTTAAAATTTAAAAATGCACGTTTAAAAATTATTAATCAGGTACAGATAAATAAAGATTAAAGGGATTAACAAAACTCACTGAAAAAGTAGATGGATCTCTCTCTAAACACATTGTCTTTGCTATGAAATAATAATAATAATAATAATAATAATAATAATAATACATCACATATCAAGATTTATTTTCTAACCTGCACTGACTCACTTATACAATTGACCATTATATTTTCACAGTATACAATTCTGATTTTATTTAAAGTACGATGAAGATGTGGGCAATTAATTCTGCCATAATCATTTTGCAAGGATGCTCTGTGCCGAGCGCACTAAACTGCTGTTACCGAGGAACGCGGAGGTTCATGTGACTTTTAGTCCCGCGTATGGATTAAATAATTTGACGCAATTCGTTCCATTTCTTTTTCACTGAAAATGTTTTTTTTGTTCGTTGAACGATTCACCTTTACGCGATGGGAATCTAGATCATCGTTGGCTTACGATGTAAGTTACAGAGCAGAAATGCGTCGGGTCACCGCTGTGTAGACCTACAGAATTAATAAGAGTCAAGGGAATCGATGGATGAATCGTTGGAAAAAAAAAAAAACATAAAATATCATAGGCCTGTCGTAATTTACTAATTGGCTAATTTCTTATTGTGATATAAACCTCTCCACGATGATGGAGGGTGTTAAATAGTCACAGCATTAAAAATGTAAAGAAAGCACACGATTAAGGCACCGTCAGTCTGCGTAACAGGTCTTTATAGGGACACGACCACTTGTTAGTCAGTCTCCATAAATACAGAGACAAAGTTGACATGAAGTTGTCAAGAATACATTTCAGATTATTTTGATTCAATTTTTCATCCAATTATTTATAATAGAGGTGTAAACGTTTTGGGGTAATTTGCTTGTTTAAATGCGTCACAGTTGATATAATCTTGTTTATTTGTTCGTGCCACTATGCAGCGGTATAGTAGAAACACTTAGTATTTAAATATAGAAGCAAAAACGAATTGTACAAACATGTAGTAATTGTTTTAGTTTTGGCCAGTTCCCAACAAGCACAGAGGGATTTGTGTGTGTGTGTGTGTGTGTGTGTGTGTGCGTGGGGTGGGGGGGAGGGGGTGTCGGGGGACCGAATAATGGCACACCTGGGCGGCAACCAGTATAGCGCCGTTTTTATAGTGCAGTACATTACAAAGGATGAACGCTGTCACCGGAGCATGATCGGTGACTTTACAACTCACACTCATGAGAAATCGGGACGAGCCGGCGGTTTGGTAGAACCATATCCAATATCCATCAAGGAAATGTTCGATGTAATCGCTTTGCATTGCAAGAAAACGTTTTCTTATCAAGAAGCTTTACCGATATCTATATAGTAAGGATTTGTCGGGGGAGAGGGTGACAGTGCCCAAGCGGGGCAGCTGACCCGGTCGCATCGTAGGCAAAGGCAGTCTCTTTGAACGTCTTTATAATATCCCCTGCCTATTTCCTCTCTAAATGGGTTTTATATTTGGGGAGGTATTCAGTGGGCTGACTCTTAATGGCCCCGAATTGTGTAGGAAAAATTCCATTTGGCTTCCCTCTTCTGCAGAGGCTTTGAAACACATTTCCTTCTCTCGCTCGGCGCGCAGAAGACAAGGCGCTCCGTCCCCGCTCGGGTATTGATCCCGCAGCAATCGCTTATGCAGCCCTGAAGGACAGGCTAAGGGAACTATTTAAGCGACGCCGGAGTGTGCGGCATGCGGTCTGTCATATGTTTTTAAATCTCAAATACATATTAATAAACATCACTACTTGAAAGCTGAGATTACTGCGAACACCTGGAGAATGAAGGTTGAGATGCTCACACGCTCGGGGTTGTGACAATATTGTTCTCTTATGGTCTGGGATGAAACAGACCGCGATCTTAATTAAAACAACTTGGCAGATTTCTTTCAGGGAAATTTCCTTAAGGGACTAAACCCGTAACGTTGACCTTTTTTTCCTCCTGCGATGTTCAGAAAATTACATCGGAATGGTGTTCAGACCAACAGCGATAGGATTCTCCGAGAATAAAAGGTAGGAGTTATTTATGACAGCCGAAAATATAGTGGAAAAGCCTGCCGTTAAATTCTTCGAATATGCTGTGTTTATTGGAAGACGCATTATTAATCTGTTATGATGACTGTAATAAAGATATATTACATATTTTTAATTAGACATACGGTATAGTTCACGTTCACTTAGTACGAAATATACATGTGGGGAGCATTTTTACACATCTTAAACATATTCACGCGTTTCTGATGTAACTGATATATAAAACCGCATATAAAAACTTAGAAGATTGTGTACAGATTAGTGTGTATTTGATAAAAAGTCTGTTCAGAAGAATTGCATATCACAATAATTAATGTGTTGGAGTTTAAAAATAAAACGATGTCGAGCTCTTAATTGGAATTACTGACATTTACGGTCTTAAGAAACGCAAACTAAATGCATAAAATAAAGTACTTCTGTGAGGATCTACATTTCACGTCAAGTTGAAAGCAGTACAAAGTTGGTGCTCAGTATAACTGTTCCTTACGAACCACATGACGGGTGACTTAGAAAAAAAAAACGCGCTATATGATTGTATAGTTATTTTAAGTCTGTTATTTTCATCACTTGTTAGTGTAAAAGAGGACACATTTGAACAGGAACGTAAAGGAACAATATAAGTACTTCAGTTATTTATAAGTTTATGATACATTTAATGTCTAGCTATTAAAATGGTTCCTGAGAATGGCGAGAGACTTGCCTTCTCTCACGGACATTTTTAAACATCCTGAGAGCAGCACATCCCGCCTTGGGTTATCTGCTGCCGTCATTAAGCAGGGTCTCCGTATGCAGTCATATAATGGAACTCGCCCTTATACAAGTGGCACAGATGAAAGTTCCATGATGGTGTTTTGGTGGTGGGGGGGAGGGGGTACCCAAGAGACCCCCCCGGGGAATGTCTGAATTGGATCGGACAGCACATGCATGGTCGGAACCTACAAGAACAATGTTATTAGAAATTCAGGTAATGGATTCATTTCTCAATCTGTCAAAGCTACCTGGTCAGATAAAAATATCTATTAGCTGGAGACAATTTCTGTGCAAAGAAAATAGAATTTCATTGAATTTCACAAGGGGGAGATGTTGTTGGATGGAACTTCATCTATTTAGCACAGGGGTGCAGGACTGAATAGATATTTACAGCGATGTACGGCGTGTTGAGGTATTCATTTGGAGGTGCCCAGTGTGGCTCAACAGCCACAGTGACAAGGAAAGAGGTCTGGGCTGTTGTTTACGAGTGTCGGACGTCGCAGCAGGAGCCTCCAATGGCAGCCGAGGTTGTGATGGTCGGAAGCATCGATCTCGCTTCCTCTCGGCCAATTAGCCGCCTCATGTGGAGGAATGGTTTGCCCTCAGCTTTCGTGGATTTATTTAGCGCCTGTACCAACGATCACCCGCCGGACGCTGGGGCTGACTGGGCAGCCTCTGCGACCCCTGTCCCCCTGCAGGGCGTTAAGGGTGGAGAGTTAAAGAACAGAACCACTGCGGTACTGTACGGATGTCGGTATGATGCGATGGACGCTTGTAGCTCATTACCGCAAAGTTTGTGGAGGTTGAGACAGAAAAGCCTCTTAGCGGACTGGCTGCTGCAGGCTCCCTTGGGATACGACTGTGAGGTCTGCAAGCTACAGCGACACCCCCCTTATAACGCGGGCCCAGGCGGAAGCGTCATAGTCTAACTGGGGCACGTCACTGTACCACACTGGAGAAGAGACAGGGTCGCCTGAATCCGACTGGAGAGGGAGTCACATGACCCACAGCATGTAAGGAGCAGGCTGGAGCGGCTGGCTCCACACAACCTGAAGCGGGTGAAGGAATGAGACTGTTCCCTGGGGCAAGGTGCCCTAGCAGGGGCACCCCAGTGATTACCAGTCAAAGCTAATTGATCACAGAGTGCAAAACATGCTTAACTAAGTAACCTGACCCCCTGGGCATCTTCTGCTTCACAGATCAATAGCATAATTACCTGTTATGCAAATAACACAGGGCCAGGTGAAATGTGATTAGCAGCCGAGATATAACTGATAGCACAGGTTTTTTCTCAGGACACTCAGCCGATTACCGAGCTGTGGAGAGCATCGATAAGGAAAGTGCCCAGCAGCATGCCTTTTGCCCATCACTGATCAATGACATTTGGACAAATCACTTTGTGACTGGTTTGAGGGGGGATCCAATTACAAGAGAGCTGTTCATTGGTGTCTTCTTTTCATAATATAGACTGAAAGCTTCTTCCTCTGTGTAAACATGCATTTTCCAAAACTCATTATAAGAAACTACTCATCCCTCTCTCATTTCTCCTACAAAGCTCTCTTTTTCTCAACTTGCATCCTCCCACCTCCATTTCACCCCCTCCAGTCCCCCAACTGTCTAGGCATTGTCTTCTTGTCCTGGTTTATTTCTCTGCTTCAGATTCTGGTGCTACCAGCATGCGTGACATCATGGTGAGGCTGGATCTCTAGAAATTACATTCCCAGTCACGGCTTCCCCGGACTCCGTCACACTTCAGCTTTGTTTGAGGCGGTCATAAAATGTGTTAGTTTTGTGCTCTTTAACGAGTGCAGATGGACAGATGGCCTATAGGGGGCACCCAACAGGAAAACTCTGCTTGTGGGAGTTTTACTTACACAAAATTGTTCTGAGGCCAGAACGAAAAATGATTGATTCAGAGCGATAGCCCAAGTAACTAGAGGAAGCAGGACCATTGGTTGGGTTGGACCCACCTCCTCTACAATCTGATTGGTTATCTCTCTGAGCCAATAATTTTCCGTACTGCCCTCAGAACATGTAAGTAAGAATTATGTAAGTGAAACTCTCATAAGTGAAAACCCTCTCATCTGAAAACAAAATAAGTCCTGGCATACTAATGATTTTTGAGGCGGCATTTACCACAGACCACAGAACTGTATCCACTATGACCCACCCGTCCTGTAGGTACTCTTTCTTATTTGCCATTGTGTGCAGAAAACTGCCTGATTTCACATTTCAAAATAAAGCTGCTGTCATTTATTATTATGATGACAAAATTGAAAACTCCTACCTTTCAGCTGAGCCCGTGAAACAGATTCTTTTTTCAAGAGCCACGACTGATTAATGTTGACATAGGAGTTCTTTTTTGGAGTGGGGAAAGAAAATTAAGAATTGAAATCCTCCCAAGTCTTTGGGAAACAGTATTAATTTGCAGTAGATTTTTTGTGTACAAATCATGTGTCTGGAAGCTGGAAGCGGACAAGGGGGTTGATGTAGGGATAAGGGAGAATGATGAGTTTGATGATCCTATGGCAATATCTAGCTGGGAGACAGAGCAGTGTTCAGCAGCCAAAAGGCCCCTGACCTTGCCGGTCACTCTAAGCCAGCGCAAGTCACCAAAGGCCATGTCAGACACCAGCTTCCACATCCTCAATTGCCTGCAATAGCTGAGAGGAGTGAGGTGATCACCTGGAGGATTAAGGGGGATATTTGTTGGCCTCTATAAGTGGGACTGAGAAAGACTCATTTGCTCTACAAGAAGCTCTTTTCTTTGACCTCCCCGGAGACCGACCCTACAAGTCTCACATCCGCCGCTGCTTATTTTCATGCTAATTCCTGTCTGCCGGCCGCACAGAAGTAGGGGTCCATCATCTTGCCGGCCCGGCATTCTTAGGCTAGGCTGAGAATGGGGTGCTTAAAACAATGCAAGAAGGTTTCACTCGTGAAGGAAAGGATGACACCTGTACTGTGGGGAAGGCAGCAGAATTGCAGTGCAGGCAGGTTTTAATACTTTTCTTTGACAAAAGAATGTGCTTCTATTATTTCTATAACCCTTAAAATGGGCGAGAAGGACACTAGAATGATGGTGGGGGGGTGCAGGGGGTAGCGGACGAGTGCCCAGCTTTTATTGTATTTACTGCAAAGCCAGCATGGTAACCTACTTACCCCCCAAGCCCTGTTGCCCCTACCCCCGCCATTGTGGGGACCGCCGTGGGCCAGTTCGGAATCTGCGGAGCTTCTCGTTTCGGTGACGGAAGTTCGACACCGGAGGATCATCAAGCGACGGAAAGCCGAACGCCGAGCAGCGTCGCATGCGTCCGCATGTAATAACGCCAATAACTGCCGATGCCGCTGCTCGCTCACCAGCATGCTGAATGCACTGTTACAGCTGCTTCTGCGAGATAAACACGCGCTGTTTACCCAACATCCGTCTCTGGAAGTATTACACTGACACTCCAGTATTTACACACTGAAGCCTAGCAGATTAGTTGTAGATTATGGGCAAATCTTGCCTTCGCAGAGCCATAGAGAAAATGGCTGCTCTTCTGTCGACGAAAGACGGAGCATATTGAGATTTTTTCTACTATCACGACATACTGACTGACGTGTATAAATGCACATACTCTGTCTTCCCAATGCAGAATAATAACAGGATCAGTCATCTCCAAGCTATCAAACAATATTTGGTCTTAATTCTGGTTATTATTATTATTGTCATTGTTGTTATTATTTGAACAGTAGCCATATTACCTGTAGTTCTGACTAGGTAATCTATTTGAAGCTAAGCAGGTTTGAGGTCTGGTCAGTACTTGGACGAGATACTAACTAGGAACACTGGGTTGCTGCTGGAAGCGGTGAAAGAGGTGGCCAACAGGACACCCCATCCTGTGGTCCGTGTGGATCCCAATGCCCCAACCCAGTGATGGGGACACTGTACAGTACAAATGGTGCCGCCCTTCAGATGAAACGTAAAAGTGAAGTCCTGACTCTCTGAGGTCATAAAAGGTTGCTGGGCATCTTTCAAAAGAGTAGGGATGGTACCCTGATGTCCAGGCTAAAATTGCCCACTGTGGCCCTTTCAAATCTGGCCTCCTAATCATCCCCTATATCTAATTGGTAAATTCTCTCCTGCCATGGTAGCTACTGTGTGGTGAGCGTATTGGTGCGGAATAACTGCTGTTGCATCATCCAGGTGGGGGCTATACAATGGTGGGGGTTGAAGTGGCTCCCCTTTGATTCGGTAAAGCACTTTGGGTGTTTTGAACAGTGCCATGTACATGTAACATTCATTCATTCATTGAAGACTGTAACTAAAACAGGTTTCACATGTCTGAAGAGACTGGGTGTGATTTTTCACACACGCACCCACTGCTGTCCTTATTAAATGTATCGCCTTCCTATCTTCCTTTGTTCGCTTTCACCGTCGTTCATCACTACGCCCCGATCGCAGCACCCTGCCATCCTCGTGCTGCTTCTGCATGGACACCTGCAGCTAATGAGAAAAAAAAAATGCTCAAAAATTCCCTGTGCGTGACACACTAAACACAGCGTTGGCTGTCGGGACCGCGAGCGAGATACAGTCCCGGGCTTTAAATCCCGCCGGATCTGTGTATGAAGGGCCTGAGGTGCGCTCTGCTGCGGCCAGGTGCTGTGACGCGGAGATGGAAAGTAATTGGAATCTGGTGTGAGATGTCAGCGGCCTGCCTTCAACAGGAGGCCGTTTGTAATGGGGGCACCGCACGGAGGCGGCGATAAGGTGGTACAATACTGTGCGCTACAAGTGCCATCGCCAGGGTTACGAGCTGCTCTGCACAACACCATGTAAATGTTAGGTATCTCCTGAAAACACCACGGACATGCTGGTAAAGTTTGAACAGCACTAGAAGCAGTCATAACCCTAAAACACCTCAGTTTACATAAGATCTGTCTATAATTAGATGCAGTTTTTTGGTTCAGCATAAGAGTTCCCAGAATGCAACACTCAGACTGGCTACGCCACCCGAGCCATCTTAACCATTCACATCCCATTAATCAAGTTTCCTGTCTTCCGTAGCTCCCAGGGAGGTGAACTCAGTTAGCTCCCTTCAAGTCCGGCATCCGCCTCAGCCTCTCTTCTGGTAGGACCTCTAGACCAGCCCCTCCACCATGGAGAGCCTGAGCGAGTTGCAGAACCCACTCCTGGACAAAGCCAACAAGCATGTGGTCAAGGGCGACTACGGCTACCAAGGTGACTTCCCCAGCAACCAGTACCAGGAGAACATCATCAACTACTTCGTGGCCGGAGGGGGAGGCGGTGACAGGGCCAAGGCGCACCAGCTGCTAGACGCCACCTCCTTGCACCTGGCAGTGGAGGCCTTCTACAGGCCTAACTTCATCCTGTACAAGGACGATGCCGTCAAGGCCAAGGATTATAAAAGTGAGTGCTGCGAGACCACCTTCACGGAGACTAAGGAGGCGGCCAGCGAGGGCACGACCACCACCACCGACGATCCCCAGGCCAAGCTGCTGGGGGAGAATGACGTGAAGATCCAGACCGTGTCCTACGAGGTGGAGGAGGAAGAATACCACGAGTATGAGGTGAGGAGCATTGGCGGTTAGCTTCCTTTCATAATGCATCTCGAGAGGTAACTGGCTGGCCCGGCATTTGAACCCTGGTCCCCTGGCTGGTGATCCGAACCATGAGCTGAACCCTCTATGTGAGGCAGATAAAGAGTTGGAGCGTCCTTATAAAGATTTCTGAAACACGTGAAGAGATGCAGTGGGGTATCTGGGCTATAGCAAGACTGGGACCCCAATCATGCAGAAGGAACATCGAGGCTTGTGCTCCAGTACCCAGTGTTACACCCCTGGTCTAGGTCAGGGGGCCATAACAAGTAAGCAGGGGACTGAGATGCTCTATAAGCAGGACAGCGAGTAGTGTAGTCATGTATTTCACATCACACGACTCAGAAGATTCAAAACAAAGCCCTTTTATTCAGGCCTTTTTTATGCACAGAACTATGCCACTGAAGGGAATAAGGGACAAGGGCGGAGCCAAAGATAAGAAAAGAAACAAAACAGATCTCAAAACCCTAAACTTTACTATCAAGAAATAAAGCAAAGAAAAAGAGCTACTTACCTCCTACCCAAACAAAACATAAAGGGATGCCCCCCCCACCCGCCTACCTAGTGTGTTCAACATCAACAGCCCTACGTGGATGTGTAGGTGTGCACTGCCTACCCAGTCCCGTTCCCTGCGCATATAGGTTTGATGAATAAAAGTCAAAAGTAGCTTAAAGAAAGGCAAAAACAGGAGCTTCACAAGCTTCAGACCAAAAGAGCCGAATCTTTAAACGTTTTGTCATCTTTAAACGTTTCGCTCCTCCCAGATTGCAGGCTGTTCGTCGGCTGGCGCTGATTGGCAGAACGTTCAACCAATCATGGGACCCAGCAGAAAATAAAAGAAAAGAGACGAATCACACAGGCCTATATGTGTACATGTAACACCCAGCATACACTGGTGGCCAAAATTGTGGAAATACTTCCAATTTTAAGAGATTGCAAAACTTTATTCAACGGTTGCTCTAGTTACTTATTTAATCATGTATGATATTTGTAACATTCTTTGATTGTGTATAAACATTACTGCCCATATTTGTGTAGTAATTTTTAAAGCGTAATGCCGAAAATGGTAGGTGTTTCCACAATTTTGGCCATGAGTGTATTTACACCCACAGCTCTCCAGGACATACTGGCTTCCCAGGACTCCTCTGTCCTCTAGCAGCTGTCATTTGCTCATACTGAGAGAATCCACAAAACATACAGACTGTAGATATTTTACCAGGGGATTCATAAGCAGAAATCAACATGCATTATTAAGCAGTTGTATATTGAAATGTTGAAGTCAAGCAGAAAGCCAAACCTGGAAATGACTTTTCCTGAAGCACCACTGATAGGCAGCGGTGTGCTCTCAGCTGGGGAGGCCCCCTCCACATAATAAGTCCCAAAATACACCCCCCGCCCCCATCAAAACAGGAATATCACCCCAAACTAATAATGATGTATAAATTCTCCTTCTTGACAAACAAGTTCAGGCATATATTTGTATCCTTAACTACTGGACAAACCTACGTCTGGTCCGGAAGAAGATTAAAAGACAGACTGTTATTTTTATATATATATATATTTGGATCTAGTCATGCACAATCCAGGCCTTTCAATGGCTAATAGCCTTTTCTAGTGTAAACCTTTGGTCATGTCCATTATCTGAAAACATCATGGCATAAAAGACTTCCTCCACTTTACTCAGTGTTGAAAAGAAGCACAAATACTTTGGAGGCTACGGCAATATTTCCATACCTGGCTTTTCAACGGCATTGTTGGTTGTGAGGGGAGGCGAGCTCTTAATTCGAGTACCACAATCCATTTACAACTCTTCAATGCTTGTTCATTTTAAAACCATACTAATCTCAATAATAATGGATGGTTATACAATCTATTTTCAACACAAAATGACTATCATTAGCAATCACTATTATATAACGATGATTATAACTGTGATGGAGAGAAACAATGGCTCTCTTTATATTATATGAGGATGATTATTATAGTTGAGGCGATGATGGTGATTATTGTCATTATGAAATTAGTCATTCTTGTCATTAACAAGATTATAGGGACCAAGGAATCCTGCAAGGAGTTGGCATGGGGTGAATAGGGTGGACTGTCACAAACCAGCTGCGTCTACCTGAGCTGTCATTGTCACTGACATTGACTTCAGGGTGGGGGAAGGGACGTGTCCCACTCAATGTTATGAGAGTGATAAACTATACAGGAAATGGGGGGGCGGAGCCTAACCAATGGCCCCACCCCTGCCACTACAAAACTGAGGAAGACTACTTTGATCTTGTAAATACAACTGTTTTGCAAAATCTTCTGCCTCCAGACTCCTTTAAATACAGGCGGGCATTTGCTATAACCTGGTACAAGGCAGGGTGTTTTTTTCTGATGCTCATTTTTTTTCTAATTTATAGCCGTATATTAAAATGTTAAAGTCTTGCAGGAACCGAAACCAAGAACTGACATTTCATGTCAGTCCCTGGCACTGAGAATTACAGGCATGGCAGTGTTATTAAATCACACCCGTTTTCATACACGGCCCACCCTACAGCTTCGATTCCTCCTCTAATATAATCAAGCCGACCATGAAAATTAATTTCATGCAGAGAGCCGCTATCCGCCTGCATTGCTAACGGCTCATCGGTCTCCTCCGCTGCTTCCCGTGGGGATATCCCTTTCCACATTGTCGCAGTGAATAACAAATCAATTATCCCATGTCCGCTGCTGTCTGCGCACCCACCCCTCAAAAGCAGAGCTACCTCCCCCTCCCCCCAGTTCCGACCTTCAGAAACGTCCTTTGGTTTGACCCGTGATCGCGACTAGCAGGCCTCCGAACATGAGGAACGTCACACTGAATCTGGCCACCATGGACATCAGAAGGGGGTAGGATGGGCACGATGAGGGCGCTGTTGCCAGAGGTAGCAAGATCAGGTCCAGAAAGTATAAATCCAGGTCTTGTTTCAGCCAACCAGTTGAGTACTCTGTGACTGTGACTCTTCATACTCTATTGGATTGTTGAAACAAAATCTTGGTCTGGATTTGTACTTTCTGGACCTGGACTTTCCATCTCCCATCTCTGGTTGTAAGACCCTTGTCACTGAAACATGATTCAACCCCCCCCCAGCCAGATACACACACACACACACACTTTTGTTGGATTAAACAAAACTAGGGTGAAATTACAGCCCTCCCTCTCCTAGAATCCCCCTACTTTTAAAAAGGTTGATTCACCCCAGCTGACCACAGCAGCTGCTAAATCTTCTAGCAGCCCAGGACTGAGCAAGGAAGTCCTCCAATGCTGCCATGGTGAATTATGCATCCTGGAAGCTTTATGTTTTATATTCTTACCCTTCTCAGTGAGGACGAGTCTTATCAGGCACCTATGTGTCCTGCAGTGACCGGCAGTTTTTTTCCGTCTCTCAGGGAAATTAATTATCATTATTGTTGATTTCATTCTCTGTTTCTTATGTAGCTAGCCAGACAGTAGTATTTTTGCTGGGCAAAAGTGAGGAATGCAAAGAGAAGAGCCGGCCGCCATCGAGCAGGAACATAAAGACAGGCACGGCACCGGCATATGATGTTGTGAAACCCACCTTCTGCTGAAAGGAAGAAGAAAGAACACAAGTGATTGATCTCCCACCGTGGAAGGTGGTACCAGACGCTGGAGGCCCATGGAGGCTTTGTCTGCCCATGGGTCCACAGGCATGATACGACTCACCTCCAGGCTTGACGCTTCCTGATGAGAGAAGTTGGAGAGGGCGAATCAGCGGCCCCGACACACCGCAGCGTCTCCAGGCCAGGATCCCGGAAGGATCCGTCTGATTAACGCCAAAACATGCAGCAGCATTCAACGAGAACGCGGCTTGGGCTCCCTCATTAGTGGGGGGGATATGGGGTGACAGGACCAGAGCGCAGCATCAGTCTGGCACCCAGCCCCGCGCATCTCCGCGACTCCTGCCTACCGAATCTCCCACTCGTCTTCTTATTCCCAGGGGAGGGGATGAAAGGGTTTGGGGGTCTTTCATCTGGGGGGTTTTTGGCACCGCGTCTGATAGAAGAGCAGGGGGCCCCTGGGGGTTTGTCCCGCGGTGAGACCTGCTCTGATCCGTGATGCTGGTGTGCGTGTTACTGGTGTTGGGAAAGGTGACGGGCTACACACCCGTGCAGAACTGGCGCGCGATGCTGAGGGCGTGCACACGTCTGGATGCAACTAGTCTGCTCGGGCATTTGTCTCCTGTCGTGTTACGGACGTCATCACCAGAGGCGAAGGATGCTTCCCATATATGCAGCTGGATATTTTACTGGAGTGTCTTGCTCAGGGTTCATAGAGCACTGCACCCTCCCCTACTGTGGGACGTGAACTGACAACCTTCTGGTATGAATTCTAACTAGCAACGAAGGCTACACACCTGAAGTGTGTGCCCTGAAGAAGTAATCTTCTGAAGAAATACTTGATTTTCATGTACAAGCCCTTTCCTTAGGGTGTCTGATTGCCATTTTCTCTGTGGATATGGGATATAACCCCATGACAGCTTTGGAACATAAAGGCCTCCCAGCCCATGGACCATAATCACACATTGCTGCCAGGTTGAGCGTGTAATCACTGGGGTACATTTTCAGGTTATCTGCACCTGAGGGGGGGGGGGGGTTCTTGTGTGATTGTCCAGCACTCTGGCCCTCACGCCGAAGTGGGCAGGGCAAGGAAACGCATGGGGGTCACAGCGTGTTCTGCACCGCATGCTTTGGGGGGGATAATAGTGAATTACTAGAAACCTGCACTTCTTACACATCTTATTGGTCAGGGGAGGGGGCCTGTCTCTGATAACATGCCTTGACGTTGCAGTGTCATAATTAACGAGATTGCCGAGAAAGCAATTCTAGGGTAATTAAAGGTTAAGAAATCCCATCAATATTACTTAGCAGAATAAAAATATTTTTATATAACTTAGAGGTTACCAAAGATGGGCCTTAAAACCTGCGCCAAAATTTAGCACAAGGCTAACAGTATGAGTAAGAAAGGAACCAGCACACAAGAAGCTTTTCCCTCCTTGCTCTTATTCTCAGCGAATTCTCTCTCTCCCACTCTCTCTGTCTCTCCCCCTCTCCTGTATCCTCTACACTCTCCTCATTCCCTATTGGTCCAGTCATTCTCCATCCCCCATCATATGATGTGTTAAAGTAAACATGCCCGTCAACGCCACACGCCGCCAAGCAGCAAACGATACGAATAAATAAGCACGACAATAGGCCGCAGACTGAATATCGGAGACAGAATGCCGGGTACAGCAATCACCCCTACTCCACCCGTGCCTGATATCCTGCCGGTTTGTTTCGATTCGAAAGCTAAGCTGCCCGGGAATATATCCTGACACTCTGACATCCTGCCGCGAGGAAACCGAGGCCCTCATCGGCACACGGAGCCCAGTGCAGGATGTTTTTAGGTGCCTGTTGTGATTGCCCGTTTTTAGGTGCCTGTTGTGATTTCCCGTTTTTAGGTGCCTGTTGTGATTGCCCGTTTTAGGTGACTGTTGTGATTGCCCATTTTTAGGTGCCTGATGTGATTGCCCGTTTTTAGGTGCCTGTTGTGATTGCCCATTGGAGGACTGGGCCTCTCTACTACGTTACTCTAATGTGTTTTACCCGACTACGCGGGTGGCTGGCAACCCAGGTGGTGGCTAAAAATAACAGCTGCATGTCATTAAACAAGTACTGCATAGAGAATATGGGGAACAATGGCCTGTATTGGGAGCATTATTGAACAGGATAGCTTTAGCTTTAGACCTCCTCATACAGCGCCATCGATGGCATCAGTGCTGGATTGTCTGTTCTATGCACTTCTTGCTGCGCTGGCAGTGATCGAGGCTCTGCAGCACACGGCTCTTATGTAATTGCAGGTTCCGATGGCACCCTCGATGGTACTGGAGGAAACTGGTATGTGCAGTTATTTGGTAAGACAGACTCAGATGGCATCACATGACTTACGCAAGCCCTTTAGCCAGCAGGTCAGGGACAGCCTGCTTATCCTCTGATCCAAACATAATCCAATGAGAAGGATTTCACCTGAAAGCTTAAGTGACATTGGATGAGAAGGAGGTATGGTGCCACTTTCTGATTGGTGAATGGCTGGCTTGTATGTATGGCACCTTCAGGAGTTCGTATGCTTTGCTATCATGGATTGATCATTCACGTGTCAGTAAGAGCATGCATTTACCGGGTTAGAGAAACAATGGGGGGGAGACGAGGACTCTCCCAGCCAGGGAGGGGTTGTGGCCATACTGTGCAAGGTAGCACCTGTAGGGTAACTATTGGTTGCCTCCTGTAAAAACTGAGGCCTCCACATCACCATGGGGACCGAATGTAGGGGTAGATGTTAGTCAAGGCAAAGATGGCGTGGTGAAAATTCAGGGCCGCGCCCCCCGAAGACCACTGAGGCCAAATGACAGGGAGGAGCTCGAGTGGACAGGCCAAGCGTTCAGGATGTCAGGCCTGCTGGTGAAGGTCCATCCTTCATGGCATGAAAAACCTGGGTGCTCATTACTGTCTCACCCTTAAAGCAGCCTGACCAGTAGCTGAGACATTCTGCCCGCTGTTTCCCCTGCTGATCGAGGGCAAAGTGATTTGTTAATCCCCTGGCTGAGGAGGGGATGCATCCCCAGAGCAGTACTCAACACGTCCACCAGGGGGCAACAGCATGGAATATCGCCAGTCAGTCTGAGAAGCCCTGTAAGCTTTAGACAAACTTTGGTGTTTATTGTCAACATTCTTAGTGAGAAGGTCATGACACATGAGTGGGTGACAACTACAGTTTATTTACCTAGCACGGTGACACCATAAACTGTAAAATAGTGCCATATATTATGTAATCTCATTGCCAATTAATCTTAATAAGGATCTTCCTCCATCGATAATTCCAAATAAGTAAACTAGCTTGCATGAAATTGACTGTTTAAAATGCTCTTGATGTCTCCATGCAAGAAGATGCCTTTTGAAGGCACTTATTAGTATGATGGTAATTAATGTAACGGAGTATCATGGCAAGTCCTTGGATCAAAGCTGTGTTTTTACCTGTCCTGAGCTGCTAGGGGAAGTTATTCACACACTACTGTCAACCTTGTGATGAAAAGCGAAGCTCACAGACTCTTAGCAAACGCACAGATCCAAGAGCAGCTTTGCATCATACAGCCCCGTTATTGTGAACGCAGAGAGGCGCAGAATCGCTAGCAGTCTGAAAGTGCTTTTCACGCAGCAGAGGAATCCAGGCTTGCATTTTCCTATCGTAACTCCCGGTCCATCCACTCTGCCAAAGAGCCGCTCTGTGTAGGCGGCGAGCGAGCGCATGCTGACCGCGCTAGAAGGTCTGCGCTGGGGCCGGGGGCCGGGGGGCGGGGGTAGGGCTGGGCGATATCCTTCTCATACACACACACACACTTGGCACCACGCAGGACATTTCTTAGCCGAAAGAAAAATATGAAAGCATGAAAAAATGATTTATGGCTAATTCATTAGATAGTTGCTCTTAAAACTTGCCGACGAATCAGTGGGCCGGATTTAATTATGATTTAAAAATGTCTCGGACTAAAGTAGTGGTTCACAAACTAACAGTAAGCCCAAGTCACATACCACCATTATAACCAACGTTTACATGCACTGATACCTTTCCGTACCATATTAGAAGTTAAAGGGTAGTAGTAATAAAACTTTAAAAACTGCATCGGAAATGTAGACTAGAAGCCAGAACTGAAAGCCAAATTATAAATCTTTCTGTATAAATCTTGCGTGGTCTGTAGCCTAAGTGTACCTTCCCAGCAAAGCCAATAATCACCAGTTAGTCACTGTCAGACACCAGGTTACTATCTGATATCATGAAATACCGATAAAATCATGATATCGCACAGCCCTGGGCGGGAGTGAGCAGTCCTGCAGTGCCAGCGTGCGCTACAAACCTGAACACCTTTCAGACTCCTTCCTCTTACCACCAAGACAAAAAGCGTTTACCCTAAACACATATCAGCCGGAAGATGGCCACCAGCAGCATCACCACAAAAAATAAACTTAGCTGCCTCTCTGGCTGATTTCTCAGCGATTTCTCACTGAAAGCCCCTCTGGGAGAGCTAACTACAGACACTCTAGGTATTAAGAGCACCACGTTGCCAGTGTGCCCACAGATATTCAGCACAGGAGATCGTGCATCAGGATGCACGGCCGGATTTAAACAGCCTGACGGTGTTAGCTGTCTCCACACAGCGTGAAACTGCAACACCTAAGAGACTGCTTTTTGGAGGGGGTGGAAATATTGACACTTGAGGGCAAGTGCACTAAAAGCTAGATACTCCCCAGTAGATAAAAACTGAAATATTTATGATGTCTAGCACACTTTAGCAAATGGCTCAGATGGTAGAGTGGCCTACAGAGGTAAAAGCTCCGCACTGTACGTGACAAGTTTCCATCAGTCTCTTGGAAGCCCATTGGGCTCACCTCTGACCCTTAAGGATCACCAGCAGTCAGCTGCCTGTCTATTGCCTTCAGAGAAATTTTCAATATTATAGATGTCCAGGTATTTGCATAAAATATTTATGCACTATTTTGTCTTTTTGGTTAGAAGGGAAGGTTTGTGTCTCACATACAGCAATAACTTCTGCCCTATGTCACACTTGCCTAAAATAGAGCTGAGCAGCTCATAATTTAAGGATGGGCTCTTTGCCAAATATGGTTGATAAGGTTCTCACAGGTTCTCTGACCTCCTCTGTACTGCTTCCCGCCCCCCCCCCCCCCCCCCCATCCCAGAGCGACTGCTCCAGCGAGAGTGAGAGCGAGGACAACTTCGTCATGGTCCCACCACGAGACCACCTGGGCCTGGCCATCTTCTCTATGCTCTGCTGCTTCTGGCCCCTGGGCATCGCCGCCTTCTACTTCTCTCAGGGGGTAAGAATCTTAACAGCTGACCCAGGATCAGCTCACCACCATATCTGGTCCGGATGCCATGCTTGGCACTGCAGCGGCATGGCTCAAACTGGCAGTCACTGCTAGGAGTGAATATATATACTGATAGGACCGTTCTGTTCTAGGAGGATTATCTCAGACAAGGAGAACTTGAGACGTACTCAGGGATGTAACCTGTCAGTCTGGGCTTCAGTGATGACTGCACTTTGATCCAGTATCAAATTACGTGCACCCCCCGCTGATGTGAATTAAGAAGCGTGGGGAGGGACTCGCCAAGGCGGCGGTTCCGTTTAGCGCTGCGGCTCTGGGGCGCGCTGTCTGGGCGCTCGCCGTCTGCCGGCTCGCAGCGAGGGGCTGCATTCCATTTTCTCAGCTCTTTGCAGAAAAGCCCCCCCCCCCCCACCTCCCCCGCCACCTATCTCCAGCCACCTC
>JAODJU010000025.1:1141321-1153347 GCA_026776725.1 Gnathonemus echidnorhynchus
GCTGAGCCTGGGGAGAATCACTGACAGCCCTTCTCATCCCATTTTAGTCATTTCCCTCCAAACACGTCACCCCCGAAGAAGAGGGACCAAGGGGAACACACTCGCAAACACTTCCTGGCATTGTTCATTACCGTCTCCAATTTAAACACTTTAACATCACCTCTGGAAACCAAGGCTTTGCCTTTCAGACCAGGAGGAAACGCGCTGTCGATCCCCATCACGCCATGACAGATCACTCACTCTTTACTTCATTTACTTTGTGCTTCTCCATTTTTGTTCCATTCTTTTATTTCACACGTTCTCTCTCTCTCTCTCTCTCTCTCTCTCTCTTTCTTCCAGACCAGCAAGGCCATCGCTAAGGGAGACTTCCCCCTAGCCAGCACAGCCTCCCGGCGAGCTCTCCTCCTGGCCGCTCTGTCCATCACCATCGGGACGGGGGTCTACGTCGGCGTGGTTGTGGCCCTCATCGCCTATCTGTCCAAATCTGGCCACGTATAGGGGAGGCCTCCCTATTGGCCAACATCGACCCGCCACATCGGATTAGCCGGGGAAAGGAAAGGAGGGGGGGGGGTCACAGGGAGGGACTGAAGACTGTCTGCCAAAACGTTACCTTAACGAAACGGCTATAAATATCACTCACATCTATCTGGACTAAACCTGCTATTCTGCACCAAACTCTATCCAAGCCCTATTCCGGGCTGGTCGAATAACGGGGGGAGACGGGCCAATTAGCAGAACTCCAAGGGAGCCTGCACAGACGGCGCCTGGAAGAGCGGGGGCGACGCTGCCCTGCGATTCCCTCTGATTCACATAATTAGCACTGAGTTCTGCTTGGAGGAAATTGGAGGCTAACCGCTAATGGCTCCTCTTAATTCATAAACACAAACATATCCTGGAGGTCTAAGAGGGAAAAAAAAAAACCTACTTATCCCTCTGTTTTCTGGGACTAAAAGAGCCGATCTGTTCTTTTTTAAAAAAGAATCCATGATGTACAGATGGTGTGTTAGCATCGAAACTGTTCCATCTGGAAATTGCTCATGTTTGCCCAAGTGTTTTTACAGGCATCAAGGCCCACTTTGATCTTTAAAAAGGTACCAGACGAGTGGCTGAGAACGGAGGCCCTGAACGCCAGGCGAGAGAATCGACAGGAGGACTGAGATAAAACCGTGACTCAGAAGAGAAAGAGGAAAATGCCAAGGGCCGCCGTGGAAAGGAAGCAAAAAAATTGCTACCCATTGTGTCTTTCCCTTCAGAATAAATTAATCTGGCATGAGTGAGAATTCTCCGCTTTCTGCTGCAGTTGCTGCACAGCCATGAGGCACAGAGGTGGAGATGGAATACTGCTGGATGTCAGGGACATGCAGTACAGTACAGCGAGGTGTCTAAGGGAAGCCTGGAGGTCCGGTCCTTCTTGTATTCAGGGACTCCCTCAATCTGTTTCTCCTGCTGCCTCATGCTTCCAGCTGAGTGTCGCCTGAAACTCGGTGGGAGCTGGACCGTTGCCTTCAGACGATTGATTGATGGAGCACATCAGGTACGGGAGAAAGACTATGACATCTGAATGAAAAGAGGCAACTTGTTCTGGAACCTGTGGGACTTCAAAGTCCATGTCCCTGTCATTCTCTCCTTGGGGTCTACTCAACATAGGTGCTATAACAGCAGACAACCCTGATATATCACCATAGAGGCTCCTACATTGATTTCTTTGAAAGATCTCAATCTCAACCTGTATCTACCCTGTCAAGACAACTACTTTCAGCTGGCAGTTACTCTACCTGAAAATGCTATTTAATCAAAAGATGAGCTGCAGGTTGTACCTTGGACCTTGAGTTATGACCCTGGGAAGCAATTCCATAAAAATGGAACAGCGTCTATTAATTGCTATTCAGGACAAAAGTTGATGTCTCCTGGACAGGAACGCTGCAGCAACTAGGCTAGACCTTTCTTTGTGCTCTAAAGACAAACAAAACGAATGAATCACTGTGCTGCCACATTTGTTATCTAACACATGGAATACAGACCACTTAATTCCCATCAGTCAACAGGGCAGAATCCTAGAGTGCTCTGAAAGGCTTTTGGGTGACTCAGAATTCACCACCTTAGCTATAATAAAAACATAATCCTCAACAGAAAACAGGCAGTGTGAAGCTAGGGCAACAGTAGTGAAAATGAAAGGAGCATGAAATGATTCTCAAACGGTGCAAAAAAAAATCTTATGGAAAATGAAATGTCTAATTTAATGGCACTGAATATGTGCTAAAAGAGGCTTCGTACCTCCGGGGGAGTCAATATGATTCTGCTGGCCCTGAAATCGTTTATTCTCCACGACAGGGGTCACCAACTCCGGTCCTGGAGGGCTACTATCCAGTAGGTTTTCTATCCTACCTGGCTTCTGATGAGCCACACTAGTTCTCAGGTAAATACCAGGAGCAGGTGTGGCTCATCAGAGGCCAGGTAGGATAGAAAACTTACTGGATAGCAGCCCTTCAGGACCGGAGTTGATGACCCCTGCTCCACGACAACACCAGGAGCTGGAGCAAAAACACCAAAAAATTAGAACAGGAGCAGAAAACAGCGACAAGATTAAAGTAAGAAACCTTTAGCCCTTTAAAACTTTTTGAAAAGATAGCATATGTTTACTGAGACCGCGAACGCATTAGCCTTATGGAAATTAAGTTAATGCTTGTGAGAAAAAAAATATGTAACAGGTGGCAAAATAATTGATGCTGGGGAAAGAGAGACACAGACGGGCGAGTTTGGTGGCATTAATGTAAGCCGGAAGAGGATGAGAGCTCCACAAGGCTGAACTTGAACTAATCAAAACACCTGTCTGGATGTACAGCTCCTCGAACAGGAGGACACTGATCAGGCAGCTCCTTTGCCCATATGAGGAGTCTGAGGTTCCAGGGTGCATCATGGAGCGTAGGAGATCTGGGCTTTACGTGGTTCACCGTTGGCATTCCATACATGCCTAATGAGTCCCACAACCCACAGAGGGGCTCAAACTGGAGGTCACACACTGCACTGGTGTTGTATCCCAGCTGAAAATATTAGCTCACAGACCGTTGTGACCTCGGTTTGACAGCTGTCACCATAGCAACTTCTATATGCGAGCAGTAACGACAGCTTCGAGATTTTGGGCAACAGCATGATCACCAGGATGGATCCAGCACTGCACGCAGTGACAGTAGAAGCCCTGAAATGGATTTTGAGACGCGTCTTTCTACATGACCTGATTGGACATTTGATGTCTTGACAGGCAGTGTAAATACACACATATCTGAAACGCAAACTTCACGCCGGTGAGAGCATCGCTTCGACATTCAGGCGTGCAAAATCAAGAAGGCGGCTGATGCTTTGATTCAGGCAGGCCTTCAGTGAACCAGTGCTTCGTTGAGACTTAACTTCCCCCACCGGCCAGTCTTGGCCTTGTTCAGCTACTGGCCCCTTTGGACAGGTCATGTTCCTATGGAAACCGTCTCTGTGCTGAGCACCAGTGTTAACTTTGAACCTGGTGACTGAAAAATATCTGGAAAAAGAAACAGTGTACATCATTAATGAGCTGCTCTGTAAATATAGTACCACTAAGTGTATTCTGCTGTTTGAGCGCGTAAAGGTTTATCAGCGCTTTGTACCATCACATACACATACACATTACCATGTGTCACTAAGGAAAGAGACACCTGTACATATCGGAGAGAGCACATATTGTAATTATACAAAGCATTTTTTAATTTCAGCTTCCCTGTGGATGTGTTCCTAATGATGTTAATACAAATGTATATCTCTCTGATGGACTGCCTAACGTTACCATAGGGATAAATGTAAATTGTTTGAATGAAAATATTTCCTTATTAAAATGTAATATCCTTCTCTGGATTTGCACACTCATCTGGCATTGCAAATTCCATGCCCAAGATCCAAAAGTGCCACTAGGGGGAGTACATACAGCTTGATTACAAAGAGCCAATTAGATGGCGCTTGAACTGGTGCTCCTCCAATCACATGGCGTGATTTTGGTGGGTCATTTCGGCTGGCCCTCAGTGGGTTGCCAGAGGGCCTTCTGCCGAGCTCTGTGGCAGATGGTGCGACTGTGTTCATATCTGTTGTTTGGAAATAAAAGGTGCAAACAGAACATGACAGATTGCCTGTTTCATTATCCGGGAACGCCTCACGCACGTCAGAGCTGTGCTGCACGGTCAAATTTTAAAGCGACAGCTCATAATTTTGTTACCGTAGGCGATCAAAATCGTGATGGTGTCACGTGGAATTCCCTGACAGCATTAAATCTACCTCCTTGCCTTGAAGGAGCTACAGTCTGTTTACGGGACCACTGGGTGATTAAATGTCAAGGTTCCTGTATCTTTCTGATAGACAAATGGTCCCGTGGTGAGATCATTTATTGCACAGTAACATGAGGGGGAGGGGTTATGCTACATATGCCTGCCAATGAGAGAACATATCCAGTTCCAAACCATTGTGATTGGTTGGCAGGGTGATGACAACACATATGTCCAATGAGCAACAGGAAAGATATAGATACTCTTCTGCTTTCACCTGCAGTCATTATTTAGACCTCTTAACAAGATCATCTGTAGACATGAACGTATTAAAAAGCCAGGAATTCTTAAGACTCATCTACTACTGTTCTTACTGTGCTAATGACAATGGCAGAAGGAATTCAGGGGTGAGGCCACCTGAGGAAAGTCCACTTAGGAAGGATGTGTGACCTGCACATTTAATTTACAAGATTCACCGGCTATAACCAAGATACCCTGAGCAAGAAATGCTACTCATGAGGGCTGGCCAACATTTATTGTAGGAGAAGGATAAAGACTCTGGTGAAGTTGAGCAGCAAAGGACCAAAACCTGGGGGCTGTAACCTCAGCAAATGATAGTAGATAAAAGAGAATACTTTCTAAGGCAGCAATGTCCTTTTAAAGATAAGGTGACCAAACCTGCATGCAATTTTTTAGGTGGGCTCGGTCTTACCAAGGAATTGCATCACCTCCATTGACTTAAACTCCACACACCTAGAGATGTAACCCAACATCCTGTTAGCCTTTTTATTTATTTCCCCAGACTGGCAAGAGTAGGACATGGAAGCATCAACATACACATCAAGGTCTTTCTCATAATCGGCTACCTTTATTTCAGTGGAGCTCAGAAAATATATGTACTTTATATTTCTGCTCCCTGCATGAATTACCTTACATTTGTCTACATTAAATTGTATCAGCCCAGGTCAGGTCAGATCAGCTTGGGGAGCATGCGCTGATGCAGTGCGTTGCCGCACCCACCACACGGTGAAAGTCCTCAGGATCCTGGCCAGCAACCCCCCAGGCAGACACACGGTCCAGTCCCACCCTCCGGAAATAGCCATCCATCTGCCATTAAGCCAGATGTTACGTGGCCGTCCCCCTTGGCCTGGTCCAGCCGCTTGGATCCCCAACAGTGAAGATCCTGTGAGCCGGATCACCATCAGGGAAACACTCCACATGACCATTGTGCCTTAACTGATGCTTCCTAATAATGCAGGTAATGTGCCTCATTTGGGACTCCTCTAGCAACCGCTCATCCAACACAAAGTCAGACCAGCGGTTCCCAAGGACTCTCCGGAGAGACACAGTACCGAATGAGTCCAGTCTTAATCTTAGCTAACTGGATAGCATCCATGTCTCACAGCCATACAGCAAGACAGGGAGCACCAGGACTCTAAAGACTTGGACCTTCATCCTCTTGCAAAGATATCAGGAGTGCCACACACCCCTTTCCAGCGACCTCATGACCCCCCATGCTCCTCCAATCCGTCTGCTGACTTCATAGGAAGAGTCACCAGAGACATGAATGTTGCTGCCAAGGTATGTACATCTTTCTTCACCAATGGATGCCCCACAGCTGCTGGACCCCACAACCCTGCCCAATAACTCATATATACAAGCATTGAACAGAGTAGGACACACCCCTGGCAAACCCCAGAATCAACTGGGAAGAACGCAGAGGTTCTCCCTCCACTCTGCACAGTACTCGCAGTACCAGTATACAGGCCGGCCATGACATCCAGCAACTTCAGGGGGATCCCGCGAAGTCTCAGGATGTCCCACAGGGCAACTCGATCAACTGAGTCAAATGCTTTACGGAAATCGACAAAGGCTGCAAAGAACCTCTGCCGATATTCACACTTGAGCTCAATGAGAACCCTCAGTCCCAGGATACAGTTGATGGTAGACTTCTTAGGTGTAAAACCAGACTGTTCCAGTCAGTGATAGACAAGCAAGTGATCCTGTTAAGGATGACCCTAGCAAGGACCTTGCCCGGCACTGCAAGCAGTGTTATCCCCCTATAGTTGCTGCAATATAGGCGATTACCCTTCCCTTTTCAGACAGGGACTACAAGTCCCATTTTCTAGTCAGTTGGGATGACGCCAAATGGAAGCAAAGATTGGCTGCAATGCCAGGAGGACAGCCTGGAGAAGTTCACCCTGGGTACCACAGATCTCTGCGGACTTCCCTACCCCTAGCTGATTCATCACCCGTGCAATCTTAGTGAGATTAAGTGGTTACAAATTGATCAGAAGATCATCTTCAAGAACCATGGACCCAGAGATATCCAACATCCTACCTGGAAGGTCAGCTTTAAACAACTGCTCAAAGCAGCCGGCCCACTGGGTCACAACTGCAGTGTCATCCCGTAAGGACTGTTCCATCACCCGCCGTGACTGCAAGTCTCCGAGGAACAGATTCAGATGTGTGTACTGTTTCGATTCCTCTGTAAGCAGGACATGGGTTACTAGATCACAGATGGTGTGTCACCTGCTCACAGATTCGTCTAACAAACGCCTCCATATCTGCCCTCAGAGCCCTCACAGCCATCCTTCTCTGTTCCCGATACAGACTGGAGTTGACACCAAGTCGTGCGCTGCGACTCCTCTTGTTAATATCCAAGGTGCTCTGCGAGATGAAACACCTCCTTCTGGGAACACTAGCAACACCAACACAACCCTTGGCAACCTTCGGGGTTTAATCACAGAGGGTATCCCACATCACATTAGAGTCAGTAGTCGCACCCAAGTCTGCAAGTTCCTCACACAAACTGCGTGCAAACTCATCAGAAACAGCTTGATTCTCCTAGTAGGTGGTAGCCTACTGGATCTAAGCTGAATATTCAGTAGTAGCAACAACAAGTCTGTGGTCAGAATTCACAAACTGGGCACTTCTGTAGACCCTGCAGTTCTGCTGGAGCCTCCAGCATCTGTCCATGAGGATATGATTGATCTCCTTACACCAGTATTGGAGTTCCAAGTCCAACGATGCAGCTCAGGGCGCTGGAATCAGGATCCAGCGACCCACATCCCCTGACCTTCCACAAAGTCAAGGAACATGGAACCACTTTCACCCCTGTCTCCAGACCCATGGGGACAGACACAATCCTCATAGCCAGCCCTATCAGTGCCAGTGGTTACATTGAAGTCACCATGACCAGAGGAGTATCACCTTGTGGGCACCCTTCAACCACCAAGTAAAGTTGCAAGTAAAATGTTTCCTTCAACGAGACATCACTCACCGCGGTTGAAGCATATGCTGAAACAACAGACAAGACATTCAAGGAGTGTCTTATCCTGAGTCTCAAAATTGAAAGGAATATTATTTTTTAAATCAACCTGTAGACTTAGATACTCCTGCTTTATCCTGACATCATTAATTATTTTCATTTGTAGAACAGATCCCTTTTCCTCCTGATGTTATTCTTAATTTCAGTAGTAAACCACCTTGGTTGCAGTTTCCTAGATTTTGTTTTGCTGGAAACAGGTATGAAGTGCACTTGCAGTGTAATGTGCTTTTAAACAATTCCCATGACTCTTCAACAATTTTGTTATTGAACTCCATCCAGTTTACAGTTTCTAGTTTCATGCCATCAAAGTTAGCCTTCCTAACACTCAATATTTCTGTTTTGGACTTTGTTCTTCAGACACTAAAATTAACCTCAAAATTAACTATATTATGATCACTACTGTCAAGTAGTTCTATAACCTCAAATTTTCCAATCTTATCCTGTTTATTAGAGAAAACAAGATCAATAATGGCTTCTCCCCTGTAGGGGTTTTAACAAACTGAGTAAAAAAAACAAAAAAACAATCCTGTACCAATTCCACCATCTCAAGTTCATTTTCAGTAGAGCCAAAAAGCTATGTCCCACTGTATCCCAGGTAAATTAAACTCACCCATGACTACCACAGCAGTTTTACAGAGCCCACTTTTATTATTATTTGGTGCTTTCTGTCTTCCCACAACTTATATTCTTAACTACACTCCCTGCCCCCCCAGTCCCTAACTTAAACATTCCTCAACTACTCTTCACATACGCCTCCCCAATACACTGGTTCCCCTCTGGTTCAGATGGAACCCATCTGGCTTGAACAGGTCCCACCTGTTCCAGAAGGTCCTCCAGTGCCCCACAAACCTGAAGCCCTCTTTCCTACACCACCCTTTGAGCCACGCCTTTAATCTCCTTATCTCAGCTAACTTAGCCATGGCTCGCGCCTGGCATGGGAAATATTCCAGAGAATTCCACTGTGGACGTTTTACTTCTAAGCTTATCTGTGACTTATACACATTTTTTCTGCAGGACAGCCCTCCTATCCTTGCCTATATTATTGGTGCCAACATGCACCATGGCCACTGGATACACCCAGACTGGGGCCAAAAGCCTGTGCAGAAGGTCCCCTACCTGTGCACCAGACAGGCAAGACACAGTATGGGACCTGGGTGCACACATAACTGTCTAATAACTCTAATAACTGAATCCTCCACTACCACAACCCCCTATTCCTGGGGGGAGGGGTCTCCTCGGTGCCCAAGGCCTCACCTGCCTCCCCAGTCTCTTCCAGCTCTAAATCTGGAAGCACCTGAATGCAGTTTCACACAGTCAGTCCAGGTGACGCTGCCTCTGTAAAGGTTGTACGCCCTTTCCTATGTCTGTGACCTACAGTGGCCCAAACATCTCTGTTTTTCATTCTCTCCCCTTCCCGTGTGTGACGTTCACAGTATGTCCCTAAAAGGCTTATTAACTATCTCATCTAACTCTGTGTTGTGTTGGATGACAGCCAGTTACTCCTCAAGGTCACGCACCTTGATCATGAGTAAGTCCACCAGCTGACATCGCTGACAGATGAGACCATGTTAAATTAATTTATAAACTCCCACCCAGGACTACAGCACGCAATGTGATATAGCAGTAGATCTGATGCAAATAATCCATCCATCCATTGATTGAAAAATGTATTTTCATAAGAGGCTTGCAGTGGTGGATAATACCAAAGAATGTTATCCTAAAAGGCCAGTATCTAGTAATCAAATTATTCTGCATTATTCTCACAGTGTAAACATTCAAGCTGTGTGTGTACTGATGAATATGCATGTAGTGTTTATGTTGACCCACAGAATATAAATGTACATGTTTTTCATATTGTCCCGCAATGTTCCACAGTTAAATGCTGATGTCATCCTCACCCGAGCCATCAAGGACTATTCGTGTTGGAAAACTTTCCAGTTACATCATACCACAGATGAACACTACTAAAAGCCACGTGCAATAATGAAAAACTGTACATCACGTCACTGTCGTGTCACTTACCCAGAGTATATTTTATAAAAAAGTGTTTTAATCAGCCTGAAGAACTGATTTTTTATGAAATACTGTGACATACAGCACAAAACAACACCAGAAAATGACCATCCTTTCTGGATCTGCAGTGATTCATCATATTAATGTAATTGCTAATGTTTCTGTTGCTTGCAACAGCTAAGACAGAGGATAACGACCAGAAAATAACAAATCAAATCAGTTTCATAAATTTATTTTGCCAACGACTTGCTCATTACGGCACTCCATCTTCACGGTGACACCTGGCTGAAAGCAAGAACCATAAATATAAACACATTTCTCATTGGACAAAGGACACATCCATCAAACAGACTGCCAATCAAACAAGAACAGCTAAGTTCAGAAAGCCCCTCCCCAAACCAGCATGGTGGACGCCTTGCTGCATTTAACGCATCTGATGAAGCCTCTCTCCATCTCTCTGGAAACAAAAATTTGAAGGTTCTCTTGTCATTTCTTTATGCCGGCTTCAGCTTTTCTTTGGGTGCCAAAGAGTGCCCCAAGAGTCACCAGGTGACATGGCGGTTAAGGAAACATGCTCATGAGTACCTGGAGGTGTTCATGAGAGATAGAAAAGTGCCACTAACTTTATATTAAGCAACAAAAGGATGCAGAGAGAGCAGCGTCTGACTCATACTCACCCGTGCAAATGTGAGTAAGGGCTGCAGCCCACAGTGCAGCTGGTTCATCGTGACAGCAACACCCCCGTCTTCCCGAAACACGGCCGCGGACCTCTCTCCGCTTGCCGCCCGTGTCGTTTTAGCATTCCACACTTCCTCGTGAAATGCAGGGATCTTTATTTCAGCCGTGGTAAAGTCTTCGGTGCCGAGGCAGGCCACGCTGCCTGCGAGGCTGCTTCTCACCGACCGGGGGGCTACGAGAATCCCCCACTCGCGTCCCTGACAGACAGCGGCTGACGGCAATGCGTCAAACATAACGGCCGTGACATTTCAATAGGGTGTCCGTGTCCAGGGGAAGAGGAATTCGGCATGGATCTACAAAGAAGGCCTGGGCTGTCAGCTGATACGTGGGGCAGGGTGGGAGGTACTGGTTAAAGGGATGCTGGTTAAATCGATGTGAGACTGTGACTTAAACCGCCCCCGCTATTTTCTGAAAGCACTCTTTTAAAAAAAATTCAGATCAACCCACGGCAAATTGCTTTGTGCAGGGTTTGGGGGGGGGGGTTTGGTCGACTCAGTGAGCCTGGACCAAAGCGATAGGCAGTGCAGGGGTGGGGGGACAGGGGAGAAAATTAAATGGGAGCTGGCCAGCTCTTACGGATAGGGGTAGGATGGGGGGGCATGTTACTGTTCTGGCAAGACAGGACCTCGGTGATCCAGCAGACCGGCACAACAATCAGAACTCAGCTGGCATCGCTAACATTCTGTCAAACTCAGATTCAGCAATCAGTTCACATATCTCTCTCTGTCGACATTGCGTGAGGTGGGAGGGGAGAGTAAAAAGGACTGGCTGACTGTTAGATTTCATCCATATTTTACAAACGCTCATTTCCCGGCTCCTGCATCTCTCCGTTACCCGGCGATGAACCCAAGATAAAGCAGCCCTTCAAAAGACACACCAACTCTAAGGCAGCTATGCTGCTTCGCAGTCGGGTGGAAGCAGAGCAAGGCCAGGAAGCCAACAGGCCAGCGGTCGGCTCTAAAGGCGTCCACTGAGACCCAGACGCTGACCTGCTTTTGAGGAAGAGATAACAGGGACCAAAGCCAGCATGCAGGGCAACAACAAGGTCTATTAGGATGATGCGGGGAAGTCCAAATGCAAGATGAATGACCATTAATATCTTTATAGGTGCACAGAGACAGTGACTTGCATTAACTTTTATTAAGTATGACTCAAAGCATAATACTCCCAAGGCCCCTCATCGAAGTATTTTTAAAGTGTCCTGTACTGCATTTCCCACAATCCTTTGCATCAACACACTTGTTTGAGGATTGGGGCCATGGGGGTCTATCGCATATGTTAGTCATGCACCAGATAGTTTTCTGTCCTGCAGCTCCTGTGTTAGCTGCTCCTCCGTTTCCCCCAATTCCCGCCTATTTATTGGCATCCTTTATCAAACACTAAGAGGTTATAGATTAGAACTACAGCATTTATGCACTGTCGTGGGAAGACGGAGACAGGAGGAGGTGTGGGCAACTGCTTAAAGACTCTTTGATCTTTGAACTTCCTAAAGGAACCAAGACCAAAAAAAAAGAGAGACTGCAGACTGCTCAATAAAGATGCTGCCCATTGAGAAACACTGGAGCACTCAATGGTACGGATGCAGTGACACACAGAGGTGGACATTTCAGGTCCAGAAAGTAAAAATCCAAACCAGGATTTTGTTTCAACCAACCAGTTGAGTA
>JAODJU010000025.1:1202614-1227903 GCA_026776725.1 Gnathonemus echidnorhynchus
GCCTGTTGCTTCCGGGATAGGCTCCGGACCCCCCGCGACCCAGTAGGATAAGCGGCTTGGAAAATGGATGGATGGATAATCATCATAATAATAATTATGATGACGATGGCGTGTCCTTATTCATACTGCTACTCAGACGTACGTTTATTGTAGGTGATGCATTTTAGGATTCGTAAAAAAAAAGTCACACTCTATAATAATAGACGTTCCTTAATTTTGAGGAAAAACTTTTAAATGAATAGGATATTAATTGTGTATGATGGAATTCACAATAAATAAATACATATTCGTTTTAAGCTTATAATAAAAATAGGCCTATTTGTATTTTGTTTTAATAGGCCTGCTTATGAATATTGATAACTAAAAGCATTTGTGTATAAAATGTGTTTTCCTTCTTAACTAGTTCGAATCTTAAGATCTGAACTCTTCGATTAAAATAAAAGCACACCTGAATTATTTGTGTATGAAACTGTAAAAATGAAATAAAAACGGAAATAGTCTAAATATCAACCGGCATTTATTTTTATTATACAGAAAGTCAAAACAAGAACACGGTTATTTAACTACATTAAAGTACAACTTTAATCATTTCAGTAAGTGTGTAGCCCCCTTCCCCAATTATATTTACAGTATTTACATAAAAGTACATTCTAAAACCAATAAGTCACTACTGCCTTCTTGAAAAGATCAGAGAAATTACAAATAAAGTCTTGTTTAGCTTTGTGTGAAGGGTGAAGACTCTTGACTGTAGTTTTCTTTTCCCCTGGAGGAGGTGATAATATCACAATGACTGAGAAAATAATGTCCTTCTCTTTGGGGAAAGACAACATGTACGAAGTTTCCTTGGTCTGTCCTAAAGGCTGACCCCTGTCCCGGGTTTCTATGGAAGTAGACATTTTAAATAATTTCTTCATGCCTAGAATAATTTTACAAATGTTTTTATGTCCATCTTGCTGGTAATGCTATTTACGAATGAGACCGTCGCTGATGAAATTGATCAAAATGTCCTGTGATTTTTAGCCATTGAATGCTGTCATAGCACTGCTCCAGGTAGAAACGTGTATGTTTCCTACGGCTCCTTCCCTTTCTGCGTTTCCCAGGGTGCAGGGAATGAATCGCATTCATTCACAGTCCATGCAGCAAAGGATGTGGGTCTTGTTTTGGGGTTGACCGAGCCAACTAGCTGCTGATTTGTTCACCAAAGATGATGATCATTTCTTCTAACTAATTAAAACAACACATGGGTCCCCTTTGCCATGTGTAGTATGATATCCTATGCCCTAATGAAGACAAGATGCTACTGGAATGGAAATTAACATACATTAGTGGGACGTGAATGTGAATTTCCAGAGGTAGAAAATTCAGGTCCAGAGAGTAAAAATCCAGACCAAGACTTTGTTTCAACCAACCAGTTGAGTACTCTGTGACTCTATAGTCAACTTGACTATAAAGAGTCACAGTCACAGAGTACTCAACTGGTACTCAACTGGTTGGTCTTTATAGTCTTTATAGTCAACTTGACTATAGTCATAGTCACAAAGTCTAGGTCTGGATTTTTACTTTCTGGACGTGAACTTTCCCCCTCTGGAATTTTCTCATCATAATGTGTAAAGTGAATCCTGAAGGATGTGCTTATGCGATTTGTTTACAGGAATTACTTTTCTGTGTCTGGCAATTGAGTCATTCTTTTAAAGAGAAGACTGACAGATTGCTGTTTTGAGACACCTGATTGAAGTTTTAAAAAAAAACTAAACATGGGAACATGTACAACTGTAACAGGTAGGGAGTCCAACAGGTCTGGGTGCAGCAGAACACAGGTAACACTCGCGAGGACTCTTAAAGTAGCAGACAGTCAATCCCTTCCAAAAGGTGGCGGTCTTATTGACCTTTGTCCTCTTCCGCTGGGCTTATCTCATCTCTGGACCTGTCGTCCGGCACCTCGGCCTCCACCTTTCGGCCCGGCGCGTCCCCCGACACTGTCCCCAGAACCTTGGCGCTGTGCTCCTGCGCTTTAGCCCTAAGAGCCGCGATGCTGTTCTCCCTCAGTTCTTCTTTGGAAATGGGAGACTTGCTCTCCGCCATGCGGCCCTCTGCCTCCCGCTCGTCCGCTTTCTGGGTGGCGGGAGGCGGGATGGTCTCTGGCTTCCCAGCTGGCAGGGCAGCCACACTCTCCATAGACTTTTTGTGCATCCCTGTAAAGAATTGTGGGTACTTGGATTTAGACAAGCGTCCTGTCATTGGAAAGCCATCTTGAACTGAAAATGGTAAGCAAAGAAAGAGTCCAGAGTAAGCTACAATATGACAGACACATTCACTGATTTGTTTTTTTGCTGAACAATACAAATGTATGGGTATGACATCACTGATGACTGCATCACTGCATCTCCTGATGTTTCAAATGGTCTTTCATAAATACGATTGTCACTAATGGCGCTTTTCCACTGGAATACAGGAACCGACCCGTACCCAAGCTGTACCACGAAGCGAGACTAGTTACAGTGCGGTTCCAGCTCGCTTTGGTTTTCCACTGCAGCAGGGTCAGCTCAGTAAAGGTGTTGCTGAGTCTGAAGAGCGACAGTGACGTAAGACCGAAGAGATGCATATATACTGCCCACCCGGTGTAGACCATGATTTACTACGTGCAGTTATCATTATTTTATTTCTGCGTGCTAATTTCCATGAGCACATCTGTGAGAATCGTTTCTCACAGTATCAAATACTAGCAGAACTAGCATTCGCTTGTGTATAATCTGCATTATGAATCCATTCCGTCAGCTGTTTCATAGTACTTTTTCAAGCAGCAATTTTCAAGTTCCAAGTGTTCAGGAATGCATTGTGATGTGCCATTCTACTAATAACGAATAATATATTCTGTACAATATATGCTGTTTTCTTAAGATAATCCACAAGCAGAACACTAGTATCTCTGTGAATTTTGATCAGATGGTGGTAACCAACCAACCCCGTTTGGTCATGCTTTCCACCCTGCTAGTAGGCAGGGTCATATCAGCGGCTCGACTACGGCTCGGGTGTGTAGCTCGTATACTTTGCAATGGAAAAAAGCACCAGTTCATGGAACACGTCCGTTACGGCTTGGTTCTTGGTGGCAGTGGAAAAGTGCCATAATAGTTGCACAGAAGGAATGGAAATGATCTGAGGGACAGGTGAGGAAATGTATGTGTGTATCAATGCATATACCTTTTGATACTTAAACATGTGCAAACCTATGAGTGAGTTTCTAAAATATAGATGCAAATGACTGGCTGTCTTGACCCTCACTATAATGAGTTAGAGCAGCACTCAGCCTGATCATACCCACACCTGCCTGATGCTGTACTGCCCATCAGATAAAAGGCAGGAAATAGCAGGTTTTAGTGCTCATGTTTTTCCATTCATCTTATCCGTGAGATTATAAATAAGGGCAACGCACAATGAAAAATAAAACTAATCACACTATTCAGGCTGGATTAAAACCCATCCACATTCCGACCCCTGGAAAGGGTGATGGAAACCCCTTGAGCTAACCCCAGGTTCCACAGGGCACAATGCTGGGTACTCCCTGGATGGGATGCCAGTCCAGTGCATGGTACATACATACACTGGTAAGCATTTATACTTCATGAGCAACATAGAAACATAGAACATAGAAACCTAACTGTATGCCCTTGGACTGCAGAACATGCTAACACCACACACACACACTTATATACACACACACATATACACGCACACACACACACACACATATATACACATATACATACATATATACACACACTCAACACAGACTCACATCCACAGACGCTCACAAACATATATATAGATCCCCTTTTCATGTCCACTCTGGGCTTTTTCAGGAAATTGCGTGGTAGGAGGGCCTTCTTCCCGGGTTACTACAATCATTCAGCAAGAGCAGAGGTGTCTGTCTGAATTTCAGCTCTGCAGTCAGTCTCTGCAAACTCTGCACTTTGTGATTTCAACTAATTACTCTTAAGAACGGTTCAGTAATTGATAGTCCCAAGACAAACAGGCACTGGTGCTGTGGGAGACTGGGATCGTTTGAATGTTGTCTCGATTCTGGGTGTGTGTGTGTGTGTGTGTGTGTGCATGTGAGAGCAGGTATACCTTACCTTATGGGGACAAAATGTCCCCACAATGTGATGAATACCTGTTTTTTTCTCTTAAGGGAAAACTAAATTTAATAAAAAATCTGTGACTGTGATGAAAAAACTAAAAATGCAAAAACTCTTGTATTTTGCTTGGCTACTTGTGGTTATGGTTAGGGCTGGGTAGGGGTTAACATTGTCATAGTTAGCGTTAGCATTTTTCCCATAAAAATGAATGAGTGGTCCCCATAAAGATATGTTTACCCGACGTGTGTGTGTGTGTGTGTGTGTGTGTGTGTGTGTGTGTGTGTGTGGTGCACCTGCACCTGCCAGCTGGAATGAATTTCAGGCAAACTTCACATTGATTTCTGCTTATCAATGGACTGACGCTCAAGACAAAACGAGGGATTCTCATTATCCAACTCAATTAGCCAGGGCGATACTCTGTAAGACATTGCTAGTCATAGGTGCAGAAATAATCCTGTTCAGAATCTCCAAAACATGGAGACATAATCCCTTAACGGAAAACCAACTGGTGCCAAGAACTTCAACAGGAATTTATATATACATTCACATTTATCTATTTAGTACACACTTCGGTCCAAAACACTCCAAGTGTGACACAATGAATAACTGCTCTGTCTACTTGTTTTCCTTTAAATGTTTTGAGGGAACCTGCTATAATGTCATAATGACTGATTTAGGGTGCGAATGGACAGAGGAACGAGCGAAGGAGTGGAAATGGGGAACAATCAGCAGAAGAGTGCAATTACATACCGAGCAGCCAGGGGGCGCAGGAATCCATAATGCCATCCTTAGCTGATTTGAGTATGGACTCGGGCAGAGGTATGGAGTGGCGCACCATGGCGCCATAAAGGCCGTACTCCGCCATCACGCTGCTGCGGCCCCAGCACTTCTCCCGCTTCCTCCACTTGGCTCGACGGTTCTGGAACCAGACCTGTGTGGAGACACCATGGAACGTCAGTATGGATCCAAATCAAGTAACGGAGCAGGATAACTGCCACGAACACTGACCGACAGTCTCAGAGTCCAGAGAGACACTGACATCACCCAGAACAACCTTCAACAACAGTGACACTAACGGAGCCACAGACGCGTCATGAAGCGCAACCTACCAGTACACTGGCCATATAAACACTGACACCAGTCAAGTCACACTGGTAATTATAACAAAACCTAAATGAAGACCCACAAGACAATCAGATGCGTATTTTGAATGATTCATATATAATTGTGGAATTTTTTCAACTCATTATTTGATTACACACACAGCTACACTCACATCATTTAGGTTTTATATTACCTGAAGTATGCACATGAAACAGCTTTAGACAGATGTAAAATTGGCTGATTATGCCAGGCAATGAGCATATGTGTGTGTGTCACTTGTTGACAGCCCCAGCAGGCGAAAGATGACACTTATAAATAATCATTGTGTCAGGACGTCCCTATACCCGTAAGCGTATGCACACTTATACACATGCACAGATATTCACAAATGTGTCCAGCTCACATACACATATGCCTCGCACTGATGCTAACAAACACACTTCACCTATATCCTCTTCTTGAAAAAATTTGACTCTGCCATCACCACACAACCAGTTAATAGGATGCCAAACATGCACTTTTACGGACTCTTTCCATGTCATAAAGGAAACTTGATTTATTTGACAAATATTTTCATTTAAAGTTCACTCAACTTTCCAATGCTTAACAAGAATTTAAAAATCAGCAGCGGTACCTGTGGCGTGCAAAAACTTTCGACTGGTAGTATGTGTGTGTGTGTATAATTTGTTGGTCATCCTTCATGTAAATTGCACAGACACAAACCCATCTCACATTCACAGGATGCACCTTAAGTAATTCCACCCTAACCCCCACTCCCACTCCCACCCCCACCCCCCAGTAACAGGCTGTTTACGCCACTGCGCGTCCGACTCCCCACCAGCCGCCGATGCCTGGGGCTCCCAGTCAGATCGCTGGTTGTCTAAATTGATTTTCACTCTGCTCCTGCAGTGTTTAGCCTTCATACTTTCATAGATGCTTATGTAAGGGATACAGAAATTGAGAACGGGGTGGTGGTGGTGGGGGGGGGGTGTCCATAGTATAATGCTTTAGTGCTATTGCCTCTGCCTGTATGTGTGTAGAAGGGGTGTTGGGTATTAAATTAAAAATGATCAAAACCGTTTTAGAGCCTTTTTTCGGGTAATTCCGATGATAGCCTCTATCTCGTACACGAGATGTGTTCCTGATGAAAAATTGCTTCTCCAGCACTCAAAGGGAACCGAGAGGGAAACGCGAGGCAAAGCGACCCCTGGGGCACGCGAGGGCTGATTGAAAAATAAGTTAATTTCAAGCCCAATCGATGGTCGACAGGCGCGCAAATATCACGGGAAATTAAACCAGCGGGGCCCAGGGGAACTCCGCCATTGACCCATGCTAATTAATTCAATGTAGTTATTTCATTTTAACTCCTCGCGTCTAGAGCTGGCCTACCCCCCCCGGGAACGTGGAAAGCTCATCTGATTTAACTAATTACACCCGATGAGAAAATTGGGTGTTAATTTTGTTTAGGGTCGAATTCATTTTATTATTTATTTAATTCCCCAAGTTATTTATTTTTATTTCGCCGCGAAGAGCCGTAATGAAAGTGGAATTAAAAGGCGATCTGACAGACGGATGGGTTGGGTCACCCCGCAATCTCCTCCAATCTGCTGCAGCGTTCATTGCGTGATTAGGTCGTTAACACTGGTCTGGGGGAAAAATTACATCCAACTTGCGCCTGATGAGAAAGATCGGCCGCGGAGTGTTGCGCTGGGGAACGGGGGGTAGTAAATAATCTTTTTTAAAAGTCAGAGAGGACACGAGGCACTGAACGCTAATCGATATACCGGGAAAAGTTGACAGTAACGTCTAACAGAAGGCGGTTTTACCGTCTGGCATCTTTTGCCAATTATTTTTGTATAACTTGTGATGGCTTGCAGGGTTCCTTAATACTACTGGACGTTAATAGATCATAAAGCGCACGGACATCTAATTTACGTGTATGTTGTTCTACATTGTTTTGAAATATTTCATAATTATAAAATAAATATTACAGCAATATACCTCCACATATAATATTAGTATATAATATTAATATTATCAGTATTTTCACATATAAGCCTATTTAGCCTACTGTTTACATGTGAACACATAATTCTTTGATTCTAAATTGTTTTCGAATTTGCACAAAAAT
The DNA here is from genome assembly GCA_026776725.1 of Gnathonemus echidnorhynchus. Classification (NCBI taxonomy): domain Eukaryota; kingdom Metazoa; phylum Chordata; class Actinopteri; order Osteoglossiformes; family Mormyridae; genus Gnathonemus; species Gnathonemus echidnorhynchus. The sequence goes on from JAODJU010000025.1 coordinate 1,209,983, forward strand.
TCCATATAAATACCACTTCAATGTCAGAAATGCGAAACGTGATATACGAGCCAAACTTCTAGAAAATGTATAGCCTAATCGCGATATCGCTGTTTTCCAAAATCTCATTTGAGTGGTATTACCTTTGTCAAATGATTATACTAAGGGAAATCATATATGGATAGGCTTCCCCCTCCCTCAACAAGCAGACAGGCAATCCTGCATGCTGTACCTGTATCCGGTCCTCAGGTAGTTCTGTCTTCATGGCCAGCATCTCTCGGGCGTACACATCCGGGTAATGTGCTTCGTTAAACGCCTTTTCCAGTTCCTCAAGCTGATAAGATGTGAAAATGGTTCTTGAAAGTAAATGAGAGCAAATACGAAAAATTTAGGCCGATATTATTTTAGATATTCAGTTGTGCTAATTAAATCATGCAGTCACACGTCTTACTTCAGTAATTCAAAATTAACAGAACATATACAGGTGTTTTACCCGACGCGGTGAAATATCGAATACAAACCAGTGAGGCCTATTAAAGTTATGAAACGTATTAAAAAGCTCATATCTTTTTTAAATAGAATGTAATCACCTGCTAAATAGTTTAAACGACCTTCACAGAGTTCAGGTTTGATCCTTTAAAAATTGCGTTTCATATTTTTCCACATATACAATATATGAGGAATAAAGTGCGGATGGTCCCACTTCTCTTAAACCCAGAGGGATGAAGGGTTTCTAGCAAATAAGCAATGCCGATGCCGTGATGCTTACCCACAGCCACGGTGTTATTCCATCACGTGAATATTGCGATTTATTCGAGAAAACAAATGTTCCCGCTCCAGTCCGGCCACGACAAAAACACCCAAATCAAATACTAGTCTATTTAAAACGAAACTTCACGTAGCCTAGCGGATGAAAACGAACGTGCAAACTCGTTTTCAACGTTGTAGTTTCATCATTATTATTTAGATTAAAAGAAAGGCGGATCAAATAAAATGAGCATGGGTTAATTTAAAAACCGCGTATATATTTTTGTGCGTGGTTCAGGGTGTATTACTTAAATTTGATGCAACCACCGAACAAGTTCTGAAAGGTTTCCAGGATTGTGGCGCAAGGAAGACTACACAATTTTGCCAGGTGGATTTCGGCAAATTACACACGAGGTTGGGGAAACGAAATTTCATTAGTACTTCGCGCTGTATTCCTTCAAATAATGTAAAATTTCTGACGCAGCAGAAATTATGTCGAATTCATATTAAAAACTCCTATATATTCCTATATATTGAAATAATGTTAATGTTAATTTCGTTATATTAAGTTATTAGAACATTTGATCATAAAACAATAAAACTTTTCTATACACTTATATAATGTACTTTAAAGGTATATTTTATTCTTAATCAAAAAGTAAAAAAAAAAATACATAATCAATATTATTAGTTTGATTCTATGAATAACTAAAGTAAAATCGTTTTAAAATGCCTAAAGCAAGTTGTTTTAAGAATATATATATATATATATATATATATATATATATATATATTCACACACATATTTATATAGACAAAACGAATAACGAATTTTGCATAGTTTCACAGTGACGTTCAAGTTTACCGATGCCTTCTCTTCTTTCGTTTCTTGCTTTGGCTCAGCGAAGACTTCGATAATTTTCGTTCGCTAGATGAAACATCGTCAGAATCTGTAGAAGATAAAGATTAAAAACTGTATTTATCTGGCTATTCAAAGAAAATGAATTTTCAAATACAGCATATACTAGTATTTTTTTTTTAAAGGAAACCAAACAAATGTTACACGCGGTAGGTGTAGCGTTCAATACCATAAATCATTCTTTGATAGAATTGTTCTGAATTACAAATACCCGTTATGTTAGAATTATAATATACAGTTTTAAATAGAATTAAAAAATAAGCTCGATCTGTAAATCTGAAATTGCATTTGCATCCTTCATAGAAAATTATTCATATAAAAATAACTACTCACATATTAATTGTTGTTTTAAAATTTGTAAATGTTCCAATAGACTATTCGTTTTTGCTTAGCAATAATGATAGTGAAAATATGCATATTTGTGAGTAATATTTTTAACGAACGAATCGAATGCATATTTAAAATATATTTTTAGGATTTTTTTAACAGCGAATTTTTAAAAACACGAAGTAAGCTATTCTCTGAAATATTGTTCACGATCACAAATACAATACAGCACAACGAGGCGGTTTCAGTTTCCGCAGGAATCCCTAATAGCCTAATTGATGTAAACGAACGGGTACCTGAACTGGCAGATTGGCTGGCGTCCAGCGGACCAGTGGTTCTGTTTGGGGGCTGCAGGTGGACGTTCTGAGCATCTGACAGGACCTCCAAAAATGCAGGTTGGCTGTAGAACGAGGGGATTCCTCCTGGGCCAATTAATCCCATCCCGACCCCAACGCTGGCGGGATTTAGCATGGATCTGGCGGCAAGCAGGTGCGCCCCGGGCGGCAGAGACTCCAGCGTGCTCCTCGGCGCCGAGGGGGGCTCTTTATTCAGGCCTAAAATCTCCTGGATTCCGAATCCTGTGCACCTGGGAGTGTGGGTCGTGCTGTTTTTCGACGGCTGGTGGCTGGTTGGCATCGCATTCTCAGTGGGCGAGCCTGCTTTAGACTTATTTAAACCCTCCGATATCACGGCCCCTTCTTTGCCTGTCATGGTGTCTTTGATGATGCTTCGTATCTCCCTCTGCACAGGTCGGTCCCTTGTGCACTCTTCACTATGAAATGCATATTATCCCTTTAGAAATTCCCCTTTTATCCAACAGGTCCATCCCAGCAAGGGTCAGAACTCGGCAGCCAATCAGCAGCGAGAAAGCAATTAGGAATTCGGGAGAAAACGGTCTCTCACAAGTAAGCGGCATCGAATGTTGGTACATACATTATTTAGAGAGAATCGACCACTTTATTCATTCGTTAGGTCTATGAACCCGTTTGACGTATATGAATTTGATAGAGAACAGTTTGGGGGGGGGAGTCGGAGGATACAACTTACCGACTGAACAAAACGAAAAGAGTTTCCGTACATCAAGACTATGTCAGCGGCTAATCAAAATTAAAATAGTAATCTGCCAGTCAGTTTTTAGTGAGGTAAAATTCTAAATTATTTTAAAAAATAAAAGGTAAAGGGGACAAAGAATGACAGGCCTTATCTATTAATCTGTATTAATGATTACTGTAAAATTCAACCGATCTACACGAAATTCGAAAGTACATCGATTTAATTAAGATAGAAAACGAGTAGCTATTTCATTTATGTTATTTCTACAGAATTAATAACTTTCAGATTGGCGATAATACGAAACGGTAACCCGATATTTTCCATTCAGAAAAAACGTTCTACTGATATTTGCAGTTATTTTTGATTAACAATAAATCGGTCGATGTTGCAAAGTATCCGATAGAGTACTAGGCCCAAACTGGTTCTCTGTATTATCTTTAGGTGCTTTCTAAGCAAATAGATGGATTGCTGATTTCACAATTGGTTTGAAGCGAATCATAAGCGGATAACTGATGTCTTTCCAGAGGTGACAGCTGTACGGGTCAGTGTTCTTGCGTCCAAAGCCTCACCAATATTTTTCGTGTAATTGTATGTAGAATGAATGTCTTCAGGAACAGTCATATAATCCATATAATTCAGAAGCTTAAGGAAATGAAATGTAACTATGCTGGAAATCAAATGCTTACGTAGTATATTACGGAGCAGTATAATATAATCGTCGTTTACAAAACGCAAGATACTATCTTGTTAGCGCCATGTTGAACAAGCGATCGGTCCGACATGGAGGACAGCGAAAGATGCTTTCGAAACATCAAGTGGCTCGAGATGTAGAGTGGTCTAGAACCCAATCCGGATTCCTGTCTTGACAGATAATTAACTTTAAAGGTTAGAATAAGTAGACCGCACAAAAATTAACAGGATGGGAAAGAAAAAAAGGGGGGGGGGGGAAATAGGCTACGGTTATGGTAGAAAGCTAATTGCATAAGTAACAATTTAAACGAACAATTGAAAATATAAATGAAATACATTTATGTATGTAATCAAACTTATTTGCAGATTCCATAATTATGGTTATCATTCCTGTGTATATTGTTATTTGTAGTTGTCTTACTAGTGGATTATTTCCATTTTTTATTCTAATCCACGGCGCAATCCCAAGCAATTATATTGCAGGAGCTTTGCTGCTACGGCATTTTGAACATTAAAGGCACTTATTTTTAGATGAAGGCATTCTGCTTATTTTTAATATTTTAATGGAAATTCCAGATTATTGCTTCGTCGTCTATGCAAATATCATCCGGCTGATTTAAAAGCACATTTTAAAAGAAACAGCAAAAACAATCGACCGCTAGCCATACTCGAAATTAAAAAAATATTTTTTTTATTCTATGGAAGCAAGTGTTTTCGCATTATCGCTGTATCCATGCGTAATTTATAAATCTTTCTGGTTTTCTAAAAGAGTGATTTTTTTTTTCCTCACCTAACTAGCCTAAACAGCGATGTAAAAGGTTAAGATGGTTACGTCGTAGATTTGCTCGTCACACTAATGAAATAACACGCCAAAGTAAAAAATCAATGAGTGTTACTTTCACTATACGCCTCATCTCAAACCCCCTCCCTGTCTCCCAGTTTTTTTTTTCCTTTTTTTTTGGCAAACATAATCCCTACCTCATCAGGTCGTAAAAGATCCTCTCCGCAAAATAAAGTCTTCATTTTGTGACAAATCAGCTTAATTTGGAGCAATTCAGACCGAGGCCAGACTTGATTTGAATAATAAATTAATCCTTTATTGCTAATGCTTCCTTTGAGGTAATATGTAAAACAACTTTCCCAGGAAAAATATAAAATGCAAATAATTTTAAGTCTTTCGCGTAATATACTAGGTTCGTGTAGGCCTTAATATAAATCTTTTATTATCCCCATAAACGCAATTCACTTGTTTTGCCAACGGAAGAACCTGCAAATCAAGTTTTTATTTATTTATTTTTATCCCCTCTGGTGACAGTATGACATTGCTTTTGGCGGAAGACTGCCTAATTTTTTATAGCCTATTTTCCAGATTAATAAAGCTGTGCGAGCTCATTCATAATCATTGCTGTTAGATGCATTTCCATTTCCCAAATAAATTAGAAATTGGTTAAGCAAAGCAAACAACAAAATGCTTTATCGCTATTATCGTTTACGTAGCTAAATTCGCTCTTTATTATCTTTTATATATTTCGATACAAATATTCGAATGGATATCTTTCGCAAATCTATTGGCACAATTATTATTTATATTAATCAATAATAAATCAGTCACAGAGGGGAAAAAGCTGCAGCGTTGTATTTTAAAACTGTCTAAAACAAATGTTTGAGTTTTTGGAAAGGTTCTATATTAACACATCAGAGATCAGATTCTAGACAGTATTTCAAGCGATAATTACCAATCAAAGAGGAATAACTAATTAATTGGATAAAGACGGCTCATAAACATTAATCCCCAACGTGTAATTCATTTGCAATTCATTAGCATATTCTAATTCGAGTTGCATACTAAATATTGTTTTTGTTGTCTTGTAGATGGCGTCCGTCTGAGCGTGTACCATACATCTGTTGATAGTTATCCTAAAACTTTTAATCGTTAATATTTTTTTTATAAAAGTAAAAGGCCAGATTGCGATTACGCCTCCAGATACCGTAGTAAATCAATGTGCAAAAAATCCGGCCGTGTTTAACTCGCAGAGAAACATTGAAAGCAATTACTGCGGAGAACATTTAATTTAACTGAATCGACTTAAAATTGTCACAAAATCACAGGTCTCTAAAAGCGACCATCAAATTAGAGCTTAGCGAACACATGATGCTTAGGTTTCTCTTGACTTTCATTTGCTCCCAATGTAATTTATAAGCTTCCGTATTTTCCAGCCACGCCTAACATCGTCAGTTAGAAGGTCTGCTTGCCAATAATCTTCCTTGGGCGGCATTACTTCACAATGATGAGTAGCTATCCCACTAAAGTAATTGACTTTTTCGTTCGTAACACTTTGCTCTTTATCACACCGTCATCCAAAAAAAAAAAGCATTTGTTTTATTTTCCCTTAACGGTTAATCGGTTATATTTTTTACAAGAAATTTAATTGATAAAGGGAGCGGATTTGTGGTTAGTAGGCTACATGTAAATAAGCAGGAAAGACTAGAGCGCACTTGTTGATTAATATGTACTTAGCGTAGTCAAGGTCACCAGAGAAATTGGAGGATTATGTTTAACAGCTGGATATGAAGCAGCGATAAGCAGGTCGCGTGAGGTTACAGTAGATGGCGAAATAATGTCAAAGATCGCCACGCGTTATCTGATGCAGATCCTGTCTGTGACCCGTGGAGTGGCGTGGATTATAAGAGGGTATTTCATGTGGCATAGTTACATCGCATTTGCCACATATCCACTAATTTCATGGTTATGTTATTATTTAGAGTCTTAATCCTATCTAATCAGCTGTTATTAAATTACATCCGCGTTTCGTTCATTTAGAGGTAAATTGTGGTACACTTTTGGACATCTGGACATATAATTACGCCGAGATAATTTATGGAAATAAGCAGAGGGCTTCGTAGGAGGCGGAGATAACAGCAATCTTATCGAGGTGCCATGTGGTAATGAATAAATAAACGGCGCTGATTTATATACCACGCGGTTGGGCAGCACGGGTCAAGCGCGAGGCTGTACCGGGATCGGAACGGGACGCGCCCGGCACGTGCGCGTCCACACCACGTTTCCTAATGAAAGATGCAACCCGTTGCTTTTGCGATGCATTATTTTCCACTAAAACGGGAGAGACGTAGGAAATTAAAGTGGGCATATGGCTTAAGTCTAAAATAGAGCCTGCGCCATATTCACATGGCAAGCTACATAGAGGGTATTAATAAAGAGAAAATATGCACTATAATCCTGTCTGAAGTCCGGGGGTTAATCAGATTTAGAAAAGCGAAAAAAAAACCTGTACGGTTTCGACACTGTCTGCCGTTTTTATGTCACAGCATTAAATTACTATCACATGCAAATGGTGATGTTGGTCTGTCGCCATGACTACAGAGTCGATGTGCTTTGTGGGGCATACATTTCCTACAAGAGCAGGACAGGTGTTGTATGAAAATGAGCTATGGGACGGATACGCATTTGGGTGACGGTATAACTAGGGCGCATCGGTGTGAACTGTAAATACATTCAGCTATCGGATTAAAGAATAGGATATGAACGGTTTCTGAAATAATAAAGAATAGCTGTCGAATTTGCCAGAAATATGTAAAAGCAGGCCTTGTAATGTGCATTCAGTAATTAAACATTTTTCCAATGTGGTGCTATTAATATTCAATATATATTGTAATTACACAATACACAACATATTAGTGCGCTGAATATTCAAGATGATGTAATCATATGAATTACTTAAAAAAAGAACAACTACTCTTGAGTGACCCTCCCCCCCAAAAAGGTGCCTTCCGGACACATGGCATTACTTGCCAATTTAGATAAGCATAAAACAGCAAAACTCTCTGGTGCAAACCAAGATGGAAATTAGAGCCATTTTTTCCTCCACATCAAATGGTTAAATCAGAGGGGGTGATTAAAGAGGGGAGGAAAACAAGAGGAGGGGAGGGGGAAAATAATTCGCCACTGCAATTACCTGATCACCAGTTGAAACTAATTAGAAGCCATTAAGTGGAAATTTCATTACGGATAATGAAGAAATCAATGCTATCGTGATATGCTAATGACACATCAGGCGGACCAGACAAAAGCATCTATTCACTCGCGGCTCGGCGCTCCGGAGTGCCGATTAAACCCCCGGTCACGGCAGCCTGTCAATTTCGCCATGACTGCCGGTCCCCGCTCCTGCACTGGCTCCGCTGTAATCTGCGGTGGCTTTGTTGTTTATCGTCAGCAGGAACCCACTCCCTCCCTTAATAATCCACCCGCACACGAAAACGACTGCTCCCTGATTTACATGCATAAAAGGGGGCTGGACTAATAAGGCTGTAGATTAAGGGAAGATTTAGTTCAGTCTCTCGTGTAGATTGGGTGGCCCATCAAACAGCAGAAGATCTGACGGCGACAGATTAAAAGACGAACAGCTGTCGCGGAACGCGCTCGTTTGCTTCATCCAACCCCACTTCGCCCCGCTCCTCTCCACCTCTTCTCGGAGGTCTCTTCGTCTCATTTGCATGCGGACGATACGACGGCAGCCAAACAGTTAAATACAGCGTGTGGACAGAGGGGCAGGATGGTGTTGAGGAAGGATGACAGACAGTGAGGTTTTCATAAACCTGTGTCAGTTTACACTGCATTGTGGGAAAACAAACCACAACAGACTAAAAACAGACCATTACAAGGATGGGTGACTGAGCTGAAGTTGGACTGAGCCTGAGGAGTGGGACAGGGACACAAGGTGATGGACCTGGCAAGGATACAATAAAATAACGGTTCCAGATAAAAAGACACAAGTCCATATCTGCTCAACGGCTTCCCACCTGTTGTTCTGACCATGAGGCATCTTCATCCACCCAGCCGCAGATGATTAGCTGGCTCTGGTCTCCTCAAATATGCAAAGACCTTTCACTTCCCCGGAAGGTCGCACCGTAATGAGCTGCCTGATAGGTTGTATTTTTCATTCTCCGCCTGCAATCTAAATGAAGAATCACTCATGTTTGCTTCCCAGTGCTTCCGTATTATATTAAATATTACATATTAAATATGATAAATGTGCCGCACGGGCTCAGTTGAATTCGTTACTTTGATGGATACCATTTTCACCCAAATGAATCAGACCTATCAACACCTGGGAAACTAAATTGAGATCGTCACCGTGGAGATGGAAAAAAAAAAAAGGTCAACAAGTTTTAAGAAAAAAAAAAGAATATAACATCCCCAAAACTTGCAGGCCCTTGACTTTGATATGCAGCTCTTTCACTTGATGGGGGACAGGAGACCAGATGATTCCTGGCTCCCTGATGCCCTAGAAGGCATCTCAAGTTACACCATCTATTTTGAAGCAATTTTCCTTTTAACTACCTGACATGGGTCATGGGGGGGGGGGGGGTGTATTAAAAAGCTACATAGTCCAGTACTAGTTAGTAGCACTAATTGCTTAATGAGTTTACTCTCCTTTAGGTTGATATGTCATTGAAATGATGATATAATGAAGCAGGTCCTTCACGAAAGACCTTCTACCTGCAGAGCTCCTCATGTGAAATGCAAGGTGTGAGGGAGCCATTTTTAAACGTCGAGTGTGACAGTCCCATTGGTCCTTGTCCAGGGGAGCCGGCCGCGAGAAAGTGAGCCGCTCTGCAGCTCCCTGCGTGGGACCGGACTGAGTTCGGTGTAAACAGGAGGCGGGCCCTTCTTCCCAGTGCGCTGGCAGGGGAAGCGATGCACTGCTGACGCAAAGTGAGTTTGGCAGGTCCGGTTTTCTCATGGCGCACTCACAATGGCGCGTTTGGGAGCAGACTAACGGCTTAATTAGGCGAAGGGCAGATCCGCTCGCGCTAATTGCTAACTGCTAATTAAGGGGCCCAGGAAGGCCCCAGACGGACGTTTGGTGGGATAATGCTGGCGCATCGCCGGCTCACCGTTACCGCTGTCAACGCGCAGAATCAAAACGCGTTTGGCGGTAAACATTTGCAAGTCATTCCAGCCGTTTGTAAGAAAACACCAGAAGTAGTTTTATTGAGGTGCTGGGAACCACATGAACACAAGCATCCCAATGCGGGTCAGACATGATGAAGTGATCCCACCCCCATTGCACTGCCCCCTAAATACTTGTGGTGGGTGCAACATTGGGGGGGGGTGGGGGGGGGCAATTAGGGGCTTATTAGCGACCTGAGGAGCTGTGTGTGCAAGTTGTGGAGCGACCAGTCGGCATTGTGGCCACGGCTCCCACCTCATCTCCAGCCCGGAACAGTCCGGGACTCTGTCTGGCCTAATTACGGCCGACGGGCCCCTCTTTGTCTCCCCTTGGCCATGCCTGTCCGATCCCCTCTCCTGCCCGGCCGCTAGCTCTGTCCACGCTGGAAGTGTGCTAATTAGAAGCGAAATGGCCCCAGTAATTATGTCAACTCTCGTTACAAGGGACGACAATGCGCAATATTATTTTTATGCAATGTTTTGTGTGGGACGTCTGTTTCCAATTCTCATTAAATGGGGGGAAAACGGGTCCCTCCCCCCGACGGAGCCTATGTCAGAACTCCTTATGTTTCCAGAACTAAAAAGGCATTTTAACTGAGGTTGTCTATGCAATGGCAGCAGCATGAAGTTATTGCCCTAATTAATCGTTTTTTTTTGGTCCCCTCTCTCTCTGCCCAACTGTTGCATTGCCACTAGTTCAGACAATTTTTTCTGCGATTCTCATTGCAAACCTAAAAAACCACGATGATTACAGCCAGTCTCACCTTCAGCCACCTCGAAAGGTGTGCACTCGCTCTCTCTCGAGCGAGCCGGAAGAAAAGCATGCTGTCAGCAGATAAACCCAACCTAGAAAAAACCAGGTTGACCAGACGACTCTCAAATCATCACTACTGTTCCTAATGGCACCACACACTGAGACGCAGACAACATTTCAGACAATGGGACTACTAAGAAATTACCTTGGGATTTTTAATACTTTATTACACAATTTGGCTTGAGGAAAAACAAAAGTTAATTTCAGCTATGGAGAAAAATAAATACAGAATATACACATTTAAAAGCATGTACTGAATTATAATCCAACAGGAAAGCTACAAAAACTAATTCAGCCTCATAAGAGAGAAAAATAATGGTTTTGTGAACAAAGGGATCAGATTCGATGGTCTCTGTGAAACCAGAGAAGTGGTACAGTAAGCAGTCAGAACCTTGTATCACCTTGAACGTACAGGGATTAGCGGTCACAGCGTACATAGACACACCTAAGTGCAGTTCAGATGTTTGTGTGAAGGGCTACAATTAGTTGGACTTAGTGTTCAACTAAGTCCCAAGCCCTAGGATGTCTGATGGGACTGACACTGAGCCCGTCCAGAGCTTCTCATTTTTTCGGTTTCTCCAGGATGTTCAGGAACTTTCCTCTGGTCATTTCCCGAGCTGAAAAACAGACAGGAATCATCTCATTCATCGGTTTCAGTTTGCCAGTATGATGCTACCTGAACATGAAACGGTTAAAAACTGCTTTACAAACTCTCCACCAATCACAACACAGTTCTGTTCTTTGTACAGAGAGAAATAAATACGCAATGACTTTCTTTTGTTTAGACTGATAGTTCAATCTCACAAGCATCTAATTACCAATTGGCCAAATCAACTAAAATCACGCATATGTTTACAGCACCATTTGGAGGAACTATTTCCAAAGACTGTCAGCACCGAGAAACAGAATGAGAACCAGCAGAGAACAGATCATGCAAGAACACATTTTGAGCAGCGGGTTCCTGAGCGTCCGCAGCACTGTCCTGAACCCCTCTCCCGGAATGCTGCAGTAATCAAATTCAGTACGACAGGGAGGGTCCAGTGCACTGGACGACAGGGAGGGTCCAGCACTGCATGCACTGGAAGCCCAGTGGCCGTCGGGTCGCCACACCCAGCTGAGAAGGTTGGGACGTTAACCCCGAGCCCCATCCAGGATCATGTGGGCTTTCTGCTACTCCCACGACACACCGGTCCACTGAACCTCACAATACTCTGAGCCACTGAGCAGGAGGAAAGTAAAAACAGGAAGAGGTTATGGGTGACTGCCGGTACCTGGGGCACTGTGAACAAACACAGAGGGCAGACCCAGCTTGTGACGCGAGCTGCCAGAGAGACAATTCGGTAACGCACTTGCATCAACTATGCTGTGTTCCCAGCACACAGATGGATCAGGCCGCATGCGCGCGCACACACACACACACACACACACACACAAATCCACTCATCCTGGAGGATTAGGCTTTTTGGATTTCTAACATTTCTTCCCCTGTTTTCATTCAGTCGTGCCATTTTTTTACCCCATACACGCACACCACCTACCCAAACTAAAACTCATGTCCCACGTGAGACTTCATGCACGGTATGGTGGAAGGCTGAAGTCTGAATGGCTGGGAACATTCTGTTGTGATATCATTAGACTAGCAGAGGCACAACAAAGCGGTAAAACCCTGCTGAGGATGTAGAACACGGTCCCTGGTTAACACACCATTCATTGTCTGCCTACCACAGCAACAACACATACTGTATGCATCAATTAATTTAATTTAAAAAAATACGTATGGAGTCATTTATAAAGAGGCATTTATAAAGAGCGTCATTTAGCAGGGGAATAATGCCAGTGAGTTACGGCTACCATTCTTTGGTTTATCAGCAGGCAGTAAAAGTTTGCTGAACGTGCACTAACGGAGGTTAGGAGAGGGACGTGGAGCTGGGCTCGCTAACTACAACAGACCTCCTCTTCCACCTTCCACAAGCACTTACCCAGCATAAGGACGCGGCCAGCCTGGAGTCCAGGCCAGGAAACGCCCACACACAGCCACACACTGGGGGCCATTCGGGGGGGCCAAGTCAACCAAATGCACATTCACATCCCAGAAAATAACTGAAAAAAGACGGATATTAACAGAGAGACTGCATATGCACGCTTTAGCTAATGGAATCAGTTCTAGAACCTGCAGAACTCACTGATGACTGATGGTCACACTCCAAGACAAAACTGTACCTGGTAAATCAGTTTAAATCAATCTGTGTTACTCCAACCTCCCTCTACACCAAATGAGTACCCCCCCCACCACCTTTTTTAATCTTAAGGAAGCAGCCTAACATCAGCTTAAAATCTGGCCCACCCTCATCCCACAGCACGTCTGCTGCAGGTCCCGCCCCCAACCACGCTGGACTTACAGACAGGAGGCGTATTTCATTTGCAAGACGTCGGCATGGAAGGTAATTTATACAAACATCTGTTCGTTTCTGACCAGAAAAAACAAAGCGCCCCAGAGCGCGGGGTTACCAGAGTGACATGGCACGCATTACCGCTTCTGAGGATACAGTTCTGAGTGTAGGAGAGCGAGTCATCCAACAAAGGACGCAACGGACCTCCACCGACACCTGGGGATCAGGCGGAAAAAGGGTCTCGCTCTCCTGCACGGTGCGTACATTTCCACTGTGAAAGATCTCGGTACATTTCCACTGTGAAAGATCTCGGTACATTTCCACTGTGAAAGATCTCGGTGTTCCACTCGTCGCCAGCCAACTTCTGACTTTGTGTGTGAGGCTCTCGATCCTGAGCACTCTTCAGCATAACAGCATTCACAGTGAAACAGGCACTTGTGATAAAGACTACCGCATTTTACACTACAGTCCCAACCAAATGGCATGTAAACGATGTGGGACTCATGGAGTTAAACGCATCCAATCTTATTGCACTACCTGTGCAAGCCATGAATTACTGATGAATAATAACCTCCCTCCTCCAGGGGGCTCCACTCTCACAAACAGGTCATCAGAGCAGCACTCACCCTTCAGCTGGTTTACCTTACAGAGACAGATATACCGCTCAGTATCCCAGGCCCTCACAGGTTCCCTCCTTGAAGATTCCCATGAGGCCCACAAAGGACTGTTCCTCCCCCCCCGTCTGCAATGCGTGGCACCGTAAAGCCCGATGCACAGATCCAATCTCCCGTTTGGGCCCAATACACTTTTACAAGCAGGATGGGTAAGGAATGAGAACTGAACGTTGGACCGTAAACTACGCCAATCAGGGAGGTGAAGACGTGACCCCAGCAATCTGTCTACTGTACAGTGCAGAAAGTAAGGAAATATTAAAACTATTATCACATTCATTACAGACGACAGTGTCCTCAAAACTTAAGAGTGTCCCCGCTTCACCAAAAGTGACATTCAGCAAATCACTCAAAGTAAATCGGAGTATAATAAATAAACAGGGTTAGTTAGGACATTATTTCTCACTTTGACCACCCAGCCCCAGAGAAACACCAAACAGTAACTGTGCATGACAAGTCCTCACACACAGAGGGACACAGAGGGACATCTCTGTCATTCATTCCAACCTGGCTGGAGTTACCATGGCGAAGTCGCCGCCCCCCCTGCGAGGGTGAGCCACCTTCCCCTCCCCTCAGCTAATGAAAAGCCGCGCCGCCTGTAATTTAGCCGAGGTGCCGCGCGGAATACCAATGCTACCGCCGCCGCCGCTTCACCTTGAGCTGTCCATCACCGGGTTAAACATGATGCTAATTGGATTCGCATTGATTAATTTCTCTCCGCGCTGTCTATTCGCATAACACTTAACAAAATAATCAGAGCTCTGGACAGGCTGGCCAGGTCTGAAAAGAAGCGGATCTCCGAGAATCTGGGTGGGGGGTTGGGGCGAAGGGGGGGGTGAGTCAGTATGACCCGTAATTACTGCTGTCCACATACCATTTTCATATCCCGGCACATTATGGCAGATGAGAGTCACCGACTACGTTTCTGGAAACCACATCTGACTCCACAAGTGGGGGGATTAAATCTAGGCATTTCATATTTTGTTTCTTCGTGACATTTACTAAAGCTCACAGATATATAAAACATGACTTCTCTAGGTAAGAGTATGTGAGCGTGAATCCAAGCGGGAGACGATCAGGACTGCTGGTAAACATTTTTGGCGCCACTATGCTGATTAATCTGTTTCTCCTGACCAGGGTATCTGCCCGTTGCTGGCAGACGGAGGCCTGCTGACCGTGGGGCCTGAGGAGGCTACATGTCCTACTGGCTTCACCGAGGTCCCTATAGCGGGGCCACACAGACCCCGAGGGTACAACTCCCATCAGCACCCACACACGGAACCCTCATCCTCCGCTAGATGCAAGATCGGAAAACTCTCCCGTATCGATACAGACGTTGGCTGCACCTGCCTTGGGAAATTGGCCAAATCGACCGTCAGCGAGCCCCCCCCCCCCCCCCCCCCCCCCGCAGGAGGCGACAGTGAGACGCACCGCAACGTGGCGTCATCGATCTCGCGTCGGCCTGTGCGGCGGAGACACAGCCCAGCGTCCGAAACGACAAACTAAATTAGAGAAGCCAGCCAGTCAATCTGGTCGCATGCATCAGTGTAAAAACAGTGAAACACTGATTAAAAAGCAAACAGGTAGCCTGTCCGTAGCTGGTCCCAGAGCTCTGAGCCTAAATGAAAAGTTTAGGAGTGGTGCATGTTAGCAAATGCGTCCCTCACTTCTTCCAGGCAGAAGAACAGAAAACAGTGAAGTCTTTTACTGCTTTTTGTCTCCCACCCTAGCAGGGAGTATGCCCCCCCCCCCAAATGAAAAGGGCTCGGCTCAGCTCCCCTGAGATCTCCTTTCGTGTCACCCTTCTGCTCCAGTCATTAATTAGTTTTCAATTTACCCTCCATCTCCGCCGGTCCTGAAAGCGGGATGATTTGCATTGTTGGATTCAGATCGAGGGGCACAACGTAAAAAAAAAATAAAAAATTAAGATGAGAGCCAGCATCCTGCCAAAGACCCACGTGCAGGCACACTCACGCACACACGCGCAGGCACACTCACGCACACACGCGCAGGGATCTGTCAGAGGCCAGCAGGGATCGATACTGATTAGCGCGGGACAGAGATTTGTTTAGCTGATTGGAAAGGTCAATTACTAATTTTGTACTTAGTTAATCAGCAACTTGTTACAACCACCAACTACATCGAGGTGCATTTTCGTGATTTAATGACCCTCTATTTTAATCCATCCGCTTTATGTCCACCCTACAAATACAAAACTTTTTTTTTTAATAATACATTTTCCACTTAACCCTTTCTTGAAGAATACAGCACATCTCGGGCAACACAGATGCATTTGTTATGTGAAGGATATCTGTCAATTTCCCCATACACACTCAAGGTGCGCATGCACTGCGATCACGCCACATGTTGCTGTTCAAATCTGCCTTTCGGTGACCCCAAAATGGATACCTCTAGGCACAGCAATCCAACTGAGCAGAAAGGATGTGAGCACTGAGCTATTTAACCAAAAACATAAGCATACACTGGGCAATCCCCCCGTTTCATTAAGGGACTGCATATCACTAACACTTGTGCACAGATGTGCATTTTCCCCTCTGTTTAACATAAGCATACCAACCCTATCTACATAATAATTTTAACACAGAAATAGACACTATTCCAGACTCCACCTGTCAGACTCATGATGGGATTGGCTGCCAGGATGGATCGACCCCTCTGGCCTTTGCATGCCAGCTCATGGGATTCAATTGAGGGTTTGTACTGGGGTGGGGGTCACCACCGTGTCAGATTATGGTGTTTGTAAACACAGCTGAAGTGCACCTCCCACTTCCTCATCCCGATCTTTGTACACTGTTTGCAAATGGAAATACCAGAGACGTTGCTAAATTATTATAGGGGAGGATTACGAGGTCATACACCCTGTATGTCGACGTCCCAAAACGTCACCATACATACAAACCAAGCAACCGTTCCCATCAGTGAACACAGGACTGGAAGCTGAGGCTGGGTGCCCGTCCTGGGCGGGGGAGCACCGCCGAGGACTGGCAGACTGGCCTCGGAAGGTCTTTCGGCCTGCTGGGTTTGGGACGTGACCGCCTAGGTGACTCCTCTAATGCACTTTCATTAAGCCTCAAACAGACTGTAATCCCAGCCCCGCTGCCATCCTTAAACTGCCACAGCGAGCCATTACGGAGTGTAATCTTTATTTAATGGATTTAACATCCATTCTCTGGGCCCATGTCCCCAGGGAAAGGGGGCTGAACAGCGGAGATGACATCCCAGCCACACAAGCAGCCCCCATCCTGACCCAGTCCCTGCACACACAGCCAGGCGTGGAGAGACGCACGCGCACGCACACACACACACACACAGACACAGACACACACACACATCCACCGGACGCCAATGTTTCCGCTGAAAATTCAATTACCCACTTATTGATACTTTGCGGGGATGTTTAAGATGCGGACACGGGTAATGATTTCCCCAGAGGGGGGGCAACACTAGTGCGTCTTTACACCCCCCCCAACCCCGCCTCCAGCTCACTGCCGTCTGCCCACGTGCCGTGGAGATGCACACCCACATGCACGTATGCACTAATGCACAGATGCACACCCCTGCCCACTCGACGGCCCCACCCCACTAAACATACCCCCACAAACACACGCCAACTCCCGTTCCAGAGGTGTCCTTATAAATAGGCAAATCAGCTGAAATTCATTCATTAAAAAACGCATCCAGAAAGGTTTCACTCCAGCACTGCGATTAGCTATGAAAGAAAATCCTATGAATTCCTAATTTATTTATGCAGATGAGTTTGTCATCTCATATCTGTCGGGGGGGGGGGCACAGACAGACACAGAAGAGACCTGCTGTAGCGGTTTGCTTACTGTAACCCAGTCCCAGCGCCCCTGAAGGTCCAGTTGACATGCTGGGGCTTTGAAGGTGGGGGGGGGGGTGTCTCATTGCAAGATGGTAAAAACCAGAATCATCTCCTCTTATCAGACATTGCTACACAAAAAAGAACAAGGGGGGAAAAAGCCCGGCCCATCAGCCAGCAAAGCGCAGGCTTCCCGCTAATGGCATCTCAACAGGGATGCATTAAGCTCAGCTATTTATCTAAAATGCAGGCAATAAAAATCCTTCAGCGCGAGCTTGTCAGGGGCTGCACTCCATAACGGCTCATCCTGCTGATGATGGATGGTCAGAGGGGGGCGCTGGCGGGGCAGGCCAGCGGCAACACAATCATCCGCTGATGCCCGAGGTGTGCTCCTCACAGAGGGCGGAAATTGATCCCCACAGTGTGTGGGGGGGGGGGGCTGGTTTGGAGAAGTCAGGGCTGACCTTCAGGGTCCCCTTGTGTGTGTGTGAGGAGGGGTGGCAGGACAAGGGGCTGTAA
>JAODJU010000025.1:1228191-1247879 GCA_026776725.1 Gnathonemus echidnorhynchus
GGGGGGTGGGGGGGGGGTGGGTAAAATCAAAGCTGCAATATACATGGAGGCAGAAATTGCTTTTTTACGGGTCTCCGGCTCTGAAAGGACCTGAGTCGAGCCGCGCCCCCGTGTCCGACCGCCACGCGCCCCCGCCCTAAATTCGAGATGACTGGCTCTCCTATGCCAGCCCCTTTATGCTCCCCCGGACCCCCCGGCCCTGACGCCCCTGCGACATGAATACCAAATACATTATTTAAATGAACCCCCTTCGTCCTTCTCCTGCTCGACGGTCTAATTATCCGTCACCTGCGCTCACATTTTGATTAAAACTTTATCACTTAGGCATCACATCTGATATTCCCGAGATTACGGGCTGTGATGTATATTAACCCCCCCGACCCGGCTGGGCAGGGGGGGGCACGCGGTGTGGCTCTGAGCCCAACAACCCGGCTGAGTTTGGCAGGAATGCAGCATTTGACTGGTTGGCCAAACCATCCGCTCTTCACCGTCAGCTATGTACGGTACTGTGTGAAAGTCTTAGGCAGTCAAAGCAAATGTTCAAAGGTACATTTCTGTGTAATAAATGAATGAAATTCACTCAGAAGAAAACACAGACAATTTAAGATTAGAACATAATGCAAATAAAGAGTAAGACAATAGATATTAACAGGAACTACTTCTGTTCACCAAAGTCACTGGTACTTTGTTGGACTGCTAGAACAAACACTGCTTTGGTTCCCAAACCTCTCCTCTCCTCAGGGATGTCATGTATACATCACAACCAGCTCAACTAATTAATTAATTTAAAATAGCTTAAAAAGTCAATGAAGTATTGATTAGCCATATGAGGTTTGCCAGTGGTAGAGTCAAAAAAAAAAGTAGGTGTATTATATCGTTGCAGCAAATTTAAGAGGTTTTGAAATGACTAAGCTGACACTTTCACTGACCACCAACATAAAGATCATTTCAACATTTTCTTTCACAAGACTTTTGTACAGCATTATATTTACAGAGGGGTGTCACTAATTTTTAAACATATGATAATTATTGCAAAATATATATATATATGGATCAACAACATTTTTAGATCGGTTTCACTGTGTAAATTGTCAAATGAGACACATTCTAATACGATAAAAAAGATGTTCTTGAGCCAAGAAGCCAAACAGCACGGGGCACTCCACCTGAAACGCTGAGGTCCTCCTAGGCAAGAACATCGGTTCATTCTGCACAATCACTAGATCCCAACACACTTACTACAATGTTCAGTAGCCCTGGCACACAAGGAAATCATCTCAGCAAAACACAAACCAAACATCCAGGACAAGTAAGCATGCAAAACATGAATGTAGTTTTTAAAACTGTAGTTTTCCCGTCAGTTATGCCTTATTCACATTTCCTTTTAAGCAGTTCTTACAATTCACACCTTTACATTTGCGCTCAGAGGCTCCCGCTGGGAAGGCCTCACACACAGCCTCTAGAGGCCCCGCTGGGAAGGCCTCACACACAGCCTCTAGAGGCTCCCACTGGGAAGGCCTCACACACAGCCTCTAGAGGCTCCCACTGGGAAGGCCTCACACACAGCCTCTAAAGGCCCCCGCTGGGAAGGCCTCACACGCCGCCTCTAGAGGCTCCCACTGGGAAGGCCTCACACACAGCCTCTAGAGGCCCCAGCTGGGAAGGCCTCACACGCCGCCTCTAGAGGCTCCCGCTGGGAAGGCCTCACACACAGCCTCTAGCTTACAGCCCTCCTCTGCCCACTTGTAGGGGAAGCAGCCTGATCAGTCACCATGAACACTTCCAGCAATCTGGGCCGTGCTACTGGGGAGCCAATCAGGAAAGCCTCGGGGAGTACAGCTCAGCCAATGAGGTTGCCCGTCCAGGCCCAGGTGGGCCACACAGAGCGTGTTAGGGAGGCCTGTTCCCCATGGGGACCCTTCAATTCAAGTGTCTCCGATAACAGCACTTATCAGCCTCTTCTATCTACTACCCCCTCGGGGACTCCAATCTGTGACACGTGATGCGGGACATTCATATATCCATCTGGGGGCGGGGCCAAAGCAGCTGCAGTCCGGAGGAGAGGCACGCGTCGGGCCCTCCGGGAAAAGCCAGGGACGCGGCAGACGGTTGGGGAAAAGTGGGCAACCGAGACCCAGGGGACATCCCCCAGGGCCTCGTCACATCCTCTCCCACTTTCACTGGTTTTGACAAATGCATCACACATACTAACAGGACGCCAGCTCACCTCTGTCTCACCATTGTAAACTGCGGCACAATTACCATCGCCTGTGCCCATATTCACTGCTGGGGGTCCAAATGTCACCCATCTGGTGGGGTCACACCCCTTCTAAATCTCCCACCTCATATTCATTACAGGCTTGGACAAATGGGGCTATTAGAATATTGACAATCGAAGAACAAGCAGTCAGGGTGGAACGACCCCCTGAAACATTTAATTTTTCTTATCAGCATGATCAAGAAAAGGGCTTCAAAGCAGCAGACAGCCTCCTGTTAAATGTACACTGTGGCTTAGGGTCGTGTATGCGGACGCTGAACGAGGTAATCAGAGACACACAGAGCATTAAGCGCAGAAAGCCGTCCCAGAGCGATTTTTACTGTGGCCAGCTAACTCTCTGTGATAAAGACATGGACACCACACCACAGCCAAATTAAAAAGCTACCAAATCAAAACTCGTGCTGAGAGATGCAAAGACAACTACAAAAACTAAGCAATGCTGAAAAAATCCTAACAACTTCTGGACTACGCAGCAGAGGTCTCTGATGTTCTGGGGCCCTCTGATGTTCTGGGGCTGTCTTAATAAGCGGGGTAGGGGCAGCTGGACAGAGGGGAAGCAGAGATACTGCCAAGAAAGGGGCTTGTGGTTGCTGGTTGATGGCAGAGAAGGTGAAGAGACTAAAGGGAGCCTTTTGTTCCCGCCTTCATCAGAATCCACCAACTCGGGTAAACCAAATGGACAGAGCTTAAACTTAACCAATCAGCACCCTCCACGTGAAGCTGCACCCCACACAGCTAAAACGACAGGTACACCCTGCTATAACTTAATCATGACCCCCCCCTGAACCACCACCACCAAACCACTGCATCCCTCTAAAGTGATTGTGTTCTGCTCATTAAACAGCTGAAGTGTTTAATGATCCGCGTCGTTCGATGGCGGGTGGGGGGCAGTAAATCGTGGCCCCGCCACCACACCCCTGCCTCATTTGAGGGCCGTAAAGAGCATGCGGGACGGAGATGAAAAGTAACTGAGATTTACAAGCCCTTCCTGGGCCGCAAAGGAGAAAATTAAACCCTGGTCACATTAGGGAGACACACCATTAAAAGGCTCTATGCCTCTGTGTGAACTAATAAGTGTCTGGGAGCCACCAAAGGACCAAGAGCAGCTCAGCGCCGCAGGGACTTGAACACACTCAAGGAGCCGAAGAGCAGCTCAGCGCCGCAGGGACTCGAACACACTCAGGGAGCCGAAGAGCAGCTCAGCGCCGCAGGGACTCGAACACACTCAGGGAGCCGAAGAGCAGCTCAGCGCCGCAGGGACTCGAACACATTCAGGGAGCCAAAGAGCAGATGCCACCCAGTGTCTGAAGTAGCACACCACAAGGTTTCTGTCTGCTGGTGCGCATGGATCTAATGAAGGTCATTGTCATGCAATGGTGAGGATTTTCATTTAAGTTATTGACTTAGCGGGCCAAGCTGAGTGTGACAGAGTTGCACCCTTAGCCCGCACGACTTCCACGAACAAAATACAATTAATTCACTGAGCTGAAGATCAGAGTCTTCAGCAATGAAAACTAATCCAAGCTTTGCTATGGATACATGGGCTGATATGCCCACTGCATAAAACTTCAAACAGATGTTGATATTTAAATGAAAATTAGTTTTGAGCAGTAATAACAAGAGTGTCATGGCGGCTCAGTGTTTAACACCTACGCCTCCAAGTCCAACTGGTGTTTTCAAATAGTGTGTGAGTATGTGTGTGAGTGTGCGCGTGTTCTGTGATGGACTGGCATCCCATTTAGGGAGCCCCCCCTGGACAGGCTCCAGTGCTCCCCTCAACCCTAATCAGGAGGCTAAAAGATGAATGGATGGATGGATGGATGGATGGATGGCACACAGACAACTCATGATAATACCTCGTAATTAAACAACTGCAGCTATTGAGAGGTTAAAATACTCCACCTTGTTATTACTTTTATAGAATACTAATTTAAGTGTTAAATCTTGAGGTCCAAATCACTTACAAATTCATGAACACAATCCGTTCCAGGAAAGTGGTCGCGAACCAATTTGTACGCGAACCAAGGCAATATTACCCATAAGAAAGCACTGAAAGTCAACTAATTCATTCACAAGCCTACCAAATAATAATTTTTGTTAATTAATTTCCTGGTTTTTATAGTGTGGCGACGGGCAGACCGAGGCATCGTGGGAGCAGAGAGACATGGAGACTTGCTTGCCGGGAAAATTACACTCTTTATTAACAGTCCTTAACCCTTGTATTGCTGTTGCTATTAATGGTTGCATTTCCTTATTGTCGCGCGTGTGTTTGCCCGTGTCTTGTGTGTATCCGGTCTGATCCTCACATGTATTTAGCGTGTGTAAATCTTCCACTATGTGTGCATCTTGCAGTTCGGCATCTGACAACCTTGTGTTTCCTGTCTGTGTATTTGGGTTCGATGCTCCTTGGGTGCCTGTTGTGGTCCTTCTATTTACAATTGCACGCGGTGCATGCTGGGACATGCGCCCTGCCGGTGCTACTCTAGTATAAAAAAAAAAAAGGAATCTGGTCGAGGAATCTGTTCGTCGACCAAATTTTGTACGTGAACCAATGTTTTTTTTTCACTAAATTTTTGGTCGCGAACCAAATTGTTTGAAGACCACAGCATTCGTAAACTGCAAGCACCACTGTATAATTGTGGAAAACAGGGATAAAGTAAATTGACTCCATAATAAATAAGAGATCACAATAGTAACAATTATAAACCAGACAATTTTATCAGTTACGGTCTTATTAATAATCACTATTATTTTGGTCAATTAGGGAAGCAGATAAGATCTAACCTGGTCAAAAAGTCCTACAAAGAGCCAACTAAACACCTCTAATTGAAACTTGGCAAGGCTGTAATGATGGACTTTAAAAAAAAAAAGAAAGAAAAAAACCCTACAATCTTCTGAAGTGCTGTCATATCTCTAAGAATAACAAAATGCTCAGAATGTCATGTTCTCTATGAATAATAGCAATGACAATTAAGAGGGATTTCCACAGCTAAGCAAATTACTGTAATAAAGATCCATTCTCACAACAAGCCACAGGTTTGTCTCCTTGACAAGATATATCTATCGTCATGGCTAAGGGCAAATCCATAGACAGTGTTAAACAGGTTTCAGAAACACAAAGCAAAGAGTCACAGTTAAACACTCATTTCCCCAGCAGGACAATCAAGTTTGCCATAATCTGTCCCGAAAAGCCTGGTTTAATCAACCAGCCTTGATGGAATTTGACAAATCTGCAGTGAGATTGCAACTGCAGTATAACTCCAGGAGGCTGTGGAGGTCATAAGCAATATTTTGATTTAGATTGGAAGGTTCATCTCCTTTGCATGTGTGTAGACACACTCAAATGAACCCAAAGCCCACCTGCACTACAAAATGACTAGGTGCATGACATCATCAAAAAATATTTACCATCAAAGGTTTTTTTCTCCAGATTACCATTATGTCAGAAAGCAACAGCCAAGTCTTCCATCTGTTCCTTTTAACAGCATCCCAAAATTTACTTCAGCACCCAAGCCCCTCCCAGTTGATTTCAATTAGGGGTGAGCAACAGGACAGCGAAGGTTAAGACAAGGCCCTGCATGTCAAACTTAAAGCTGATTAAAGAAGACCAAGGTGGCAACATCACATGGGCTGTAATTGAAATCTTAATGCTAACTGACATAATTATGTACACTAAGGCTATCAGTGCCACCCAGTGGCTATAACAAGCATTACAGCTTGCATGCACACCTAGAAAATGGACTTAATGGGATGGGATTGGGGAGGGGGGCAGTGGGGGTGGAACTTACATTCCTCCAAACCAAGTTGATAGGCCAGGTTCTGCAGCCCTTTCACCTTCTCCATCAGGTTGGCTGTGGTCAAACTTCCCAGCTCTGCAGAGAATGGAATATCATGTAATAAAGTTTTTGCAAAAAATTGTTAAATACTTACCAATATATTAGTACAACGTAATCATTTAAATTCCCTAAAAGGTGTCATCTTAGAAAACGCTTGAAATTATATATATAACTGTCAATAAGAAAAACCAATGGATGCATGAAAATGCGTTTACCTTTCAACATCTCGATGTCATCATTCTCCAATTCTGCCATCCACTTTGGGGGGGAGTTGGTAATTGGCTACAAGAGCGAAAATTGTGAAATAGTTATTTTAGACTTATTTATAAATTACTCTGTGGAGATAAGTGGTAGGAGGTATATTAATTCATCTGCCCCGTACAAGGTCGTATGAAACCCACTTACGCTTTTAAAGGAAGCTGCAAACTCAGCCACTCCCGGCACTGCAAACATAAAACTCTCATTAGACACCCACACAAGACATCTGCTCTCGAACGGTACATTCCTGCCGGTTAAAACAGAAAGTCATCCAATAATGTCACCCGGCTGATCACTTACACTGCTCCGGCCACAGATCAGGCGAGGCTCTGTCCAGCTTTTCAAAGCTCAGCAAAGAGGACTCAAAGTCATCATCTTCCAAAGCAAGAGAGATCAATTTGAGACGAAATACGCAACGAATATTTTTTAATCTTACTTGGTGTTACAACTCAAAAATAATACTAAATCTAAAGTCAGATGCATTTGATTTCTCTTTAACTGGCTGCAAACATACAATACAAAAAAAAATCGTAAACAAAGATTATTTTTGAAAACAAACGCCTGGCCATCTGTAAGAATAGGCAATAATGGAATAAGTCTGAAGGTCGACAAAGGAAATGAAGGCTACTGTAAAAATAACGTTACGTCCAGCAACGTGCATTAACGTAAATAGCAGTCATTCGATCATTTACTGTGAAGGATGTACGTTTCTGGCCTGTTACAGTTAACAAGAAATATATGACTAAGTATTTACATGGTTGCATAGCAATTATGGGTCTACAATTAGCAAAACAAAACACTGACACAGCCAGAAGCGAACAACTACAAAATGTCTTTCCATAAAAAATTCTTTTTCAAAAATCTTTAAAAATACGGCGAAGCAGTTAATGAACAATTTATTGAGGATAAATTACAAAACCAATTGTTTTGTTTTTTTTGAAAAATACGGCGGACAGTAGAGACACAGGAATTAAAATTTACCTCCACTTGGAGACGCCATCTTAACAATGTCACATGATGCTCGGCAACCAATCGGCGGCCGCTCGTACGGTATTGGGCGTCCTCCTGTCGGTCACGCCCTGCGGCGCTAGCAGAAGCGCGTCCAATTTAGCAGTAGGTCATGTAACTTGCAGTGCAGTTGCACCATTTTTGTATTTTAATTTCCTTCCGTATGCGTAATGCAATACATGTTCATGCGTGCGTTGTTTTAGTTCAGCTAATTTCCGAAAGACAACCATTTGTAATACAGCTGTAACAGATACAACCAGTTGAAAAAAAACGACACAAGATCGCGTTAATTTTTAATAAAATTTATTTTTTTAAAAAACTAATTTTGAATCTCAGTTCGGAGTTCTGATGGGGAAAGGAGTATTAACTCACATACACATCTTCCAGAAACATGTAGTGAAAAAGCAACAGTACAGTATTTAAAAACTATGAAAACTTACTATATTTAAACATCACTGAAATTCCCGTGAAACAACAGTAACCAATATTCTGAGTACGGACTAAACATAGCAGCATTAATACAAATAACAAATACGCTAAGAAAAAACACTAAACAAAAGGATATAGTAATACTAGAAATACTACTTTAGTTTTTCAAGTCCGAAGTCTCTCTAAAGGCACTTAGCTGGATACTGCACGTTCTTGTAAACTGCAATTTTAAAGGCAAATCTAGAGCAGTGATTTCTCAGAAAAAAAATGTCTTCAGAGTTCACACTAAGTATGTCGCTTAGGAAAAAAAAACCATGCCTTTTATTAGCTATCGTGGGTCTTCAGTTAAAGCATAAAATGAAAGAAAATATGGTATCGGAAATGTTTCATTTTGCAACTGATTATACCTTTACAGAACACTGAATATGCAATATGCATACCAAGGCATGGTATAAAAATACCTTATGATTTAAAAGCTGCTTCAATTTCAGGACAAGTCTGTGTCTGATGGACACCCAAGCAGAAAGCTCATGCTTGGAATATTCACATCTCTAACATCACACTACAGGAGCAACTTCTAGACCTACAATCATTACTTAAACTATAAGAGTAATGTATGACGAACACTAAGATAATTCCTGTGTGGAAGTTCAGGGTCTTTGCTGCTGCTTTTTGCAATAAACAGTCTTGTTGTTGTTTCTAAAATTCCCAGGATTCCATCCACCTGAGGCCAGCCATTGCACTGGCTGGGTCGTGGGCTAGGGGGCCTCTCATGCCGTAGGAAAGGGGGTGGAACAGGTAAAAACTGCAGTGTTGGGAGAACAAAGATTCATTATTAGAGTCAACTTAAAATGTATAAGTACCCAATTCCTACGATTCAACAGGACCTAAATATCTTCACTGATCAGCAAAATCCAATAATTTTTTGTCTAAAACCTTCTGAAAATATAAGCCACGAAAAGGAAATTAAAGATCAAATTAAATTTAGTCTTTAGAAGCTTTACTGACTTGTATCATTATATTTCATTATAGTTCAATGCATTAGCCTTCTACAAGGCAGGAGCTTAAATTGGTGTTTTTTTTTTTTTTTTTTACTTCTGGATATTTATTAAAGCCATTCAGATTATTTGGTTAAGGTTTATCTGTTGCTGTGTCAGACAAATGGCCACTAGGTGGCAGTGCAGTTAATACCCACTCACCTGTAGATAAAGGCTGAGAGAAGCAGGCCTTGTGCCGCTCTGTGCAGATGGCGGGCCACAGCAAGGGGAAACAGCAGATCTCCACACTGCAGCAAGACGTCCAAGGTGATGCCTGAAATACAGCGACGAGAGCCATTCAAAGGCATGCCCGTCGGGTCAGTGCGAATTACAGGAAACAGGAGGGGCGCCATCGGGGACCTGTGAGCATGCTGCTGAAGAGCATGGCGGGGAAGTAGTGGTGGTAGTAGAGGATGCGGCCCATGGTGTAGAAAGGCAGGTAGTGCAGCAGCCAGCCCAGGAACAAGAGGCCCCCTCCGTCCAGCAGCACCTGGCAGCGCTCTGCAACACAAGAGCGTGGCTGTGGGCAGGAATAGGTCTCAACCAATCAAATCCCCTCACAGGGGACACGTGGATAGATACCCTGCCCTACCTTGACTCCTCCCACCAAGTTGAACTCCTCTCTGGAGCAAAACAGCAGCAGTAGTAGCCATCAACAGGTACAGGCCAATGCTGAGAAGGTTCAACCACCAGATCACCTGCCAAGGTAGGGGAGCGGAAGCGTTTCTGAAGACGGACCTAAGAATGCACCCAGACTGGGAGTGACCAGGTCCATCGCACTCTGCAGATTTCAACCCTGCATCCTCTTTATAACATTTCATAGACTTCTGAAGTCTGAAGAGATGGTCCTTTGAAGATCTTGCATTTCTTGCCAATCTTTCAAAAGGAAAACACTGC
This sequence comes from Gnathonemus echidnorhynchus, assembly GCA_026776725.1. Taxonomy (NCBI): domain Eukaryota; kingdom Metazoa; phylum Chordata; class Actinopteri; order Osteoglossiformes; family Mormyridae; genus Gnathonemus; species Gnathonemus echidnorhynchus. Next base: position 1,237,935 of record JAODJU010000025.1, read on the forward strand.
TTTGGCAACACAGACACCTACCATTGCGCTCCTAGGCAGAGTGAGAGAGGCTGAGACACTTACAGGATTCCCCAGCAGGTACACTCGATATTCCGTTTCGTTCACTCCAGAGAACCTCAAGCCCTCAAAGGAAACCAAAGGCTGGATTATGAACATTTCTGCACAAGCCGCAAGTCCTATAAGTCTAACCATGACACAACATCTACCTGGTAGTTAACTGGCCAATGCCAGGGTTTGGAGCTGGCTTCATGGTCTTTGGGTTTCAGTCCACTGTTGCCCTAACCGAAGATGACAACATTCAAGAAAATATTCAGCGTTTGGTCTACACAGCCATCAGGTAGCCAAAGACAGGCATCAGGTAGCCAAAGACAGGCATCAGGTAGCCAAAGACATCAAGTTTTCACCCCGAGCTCACCCTGATCATGACGATGTGAGACTCCACAAGGATCTCCAGGAATGATGGCTTCAGCAGTGACAGGCTGATATTGGGCACTGTGGAAAAGCATGCATGTACACACAAACACACCAGTACTGCACCCACTGCCTTTACAACAGGCAGCGACAAAGCCTTACTGAGAGGAGCTTGGCAGTACAGAGAGAAGGATGCATGAGAGCTTTAACTGGAGTACAGTTGTTGGAAACCATAAGAAGCATATGACCAGTAGGGTACAAAAAATTGCTACAACAGGGTAATACTGCTTTACATTGTAAAGAAGCTCTGATAATTATTGCACTGTAGACTAGAAATAACTGACTAATAATCTTTGACCACTGCACCATGAAACAACATAAAGTGAGACTACCAGGTATTTAAAAGTATTGCTACAGTAAAACAGCCAAGCCTACGCTTGTGGTTGATGTGGTCCTCGATGTTCCACTGGGAGTTGGGGGTCTCCTTCAGGTACGGGCTGCACGTCACCTCCACCTGTTCCCAGCCCCTGGTCAATAGACAGACTCACGATGAGTCTCATGAACCACAGCACAACTCTTCAAGGGAAGAGCCTTCCTACAGCAGGGTCCCTCATGAGCTTCAAACCAACAACCTACTGGTTACACATTCATGCCCTCTACCCACTTGCTGCTACGTATCCATATGAAACTACATTACACAACCTAAATACCCTGTTTGTTTTCTGATTTCACTTATTTTCTAATTTGTTTATACTACAGAGATACTTTTTTTGTACATTAATTTATACTGCGCGCATATCTATACAACTGCCACATGGATTTCCCCCTTTTAAATATTCTAATTACAATTATTTAAAAAATAATTTGGTACATTATCATCAGGTTTCCCATAAATTTTATGCAATCTAAAGTTGTTTAAAAAAGGTTAAAGTTATTCTGTTTTATCCTTATAGGCTCCCTTTAGACATATAGTTTGCTTTGGCAGTCAGCAGGTGAGTAGGGTAATGACCCATAAATGTGGTAGTTCCAGGCTGCTGCCCCCCTCACCATTTGGGCAGTGTCTTGCCAGTGGAGTAGAGCACGCAGCCTGTGGCTCGGTGCAGAAAGCGCACCTTGCTCCGCAGCACCTTGACTGGGTCGCCCCGCCGGCCCCCGCACACCTCCACCTGCCACAAGTCATTGGGGTCTCCAGTCCCATTCTGCAAGGGCCAGAAGATCTCTACTGATGCACCGTCGGTCCTTCAGAAACTTAACCCAATGTTTCCAAAAGGCTACCACTGGGTTTCCATTAAGCTAAACCTAACAAGCACCAAACTGGGGTTTCCAAACCTTTCATGTCCACGGACTGGTTTATGTGTATTTTTATAGACAAGTGAAACACCCGGGATCAACTGTCGATTTTATAAGTTTGACTATTTCTTCTTTTTTAGACCAGGCTCATTTTTACCAAGGGGGGGGGGGGGGGCGGGGGTCCTCCAACGATCAAATCTGAAAAGTGACTGGGGTGGTGGGTGGGATACAAAATGTGTACGAATATATGGGACACATCACATTTTTCATGGATCAATACAGCATTTAAATTTTCAGCATGGGAAGATACCGTAATATACGCAACAGGAGGCAACTCTACCCCCAGCTCCAAGGGAGGTGGGGCACCTACAGAAATCAGTCAGATATCTCTCATCAACATTACTGAAGAAACACTGTACAAACAGATTTCTATTTGCAATTTTTATGCCTCAATGCTCATCTTCAAGGTAGCACATAGCTGGTCAGCATCACTACAGTAATTCTCCACCCCCAGTACCACGCTGTGGGTTTTACAGGTCAAGACCATCACCATGGAGATGAGACATCCTCCTACTTACAATGCCATAGCCAGTGACCTGCAGGTGCTTCTTGGTCAGTGGTGCTTTGTGGAGGTGGCTGTGCAGGAAACGAGTTGTCCTACAGAGAAACAGAGAATTATTATTAAAATCTGTCTTACCATTCCATGGACCAATACGTGGGAAAGAATGGCTTCCACAGACCAATGTCAGTTGGAGGGTGTGGCTTACTCTTTGTGCTCCAATCGGATAATGTCGCCATGGCGAACAAGGTCTGGCATTTGAGACAGATCTGAAACACAGACAGGGAAAAGGTTGGGATAGCAGTGCTTGAAATTCTCAGTCTGTAAATGTATAAGACAGCAGCCCCTCTCTTACCCTCTGAGTTGTTTGGTCTCTGGACTAACCACAGGTTGTTATAGTCCTTATGGAGGTATCCAGTGACCTGTAGGGCGAGACAGAGAGCTAATTTAAACAAGAACATCCCAGTCATACTTAGCTCATGGGAGTTTTACTTGGACAAAAATGTTCTGAGGGCAGAAAGAAAAGACATCTGATTGGTTGGTCCCGCCTCCCTTAGCTGCTTGGACCCACCTTCCCTACAATCTGATTGCTTATCTCTCAATTAATCATTTTGCTTTCAGCCCTCAGAATAGTTTGTGCAAGTAAAACTCCCATGAGCTCCAGCTTATTGTCAGTACTTGGAAAACCCATGACTATATCAACACAGGGCTACAGGGGCCCGCAGGTAGGCATACCTGACAGGTGATTTTAAGACTGATCAGAGATCAGGCTGTATACAGACCTGCTGCTGTCGTGCTCCCACACCTTCTGGGTATAGGTGCCAGTGGGAATGGAGGTATCCCCCTGCGATACGGATGTTCTTCACCGTCACTGTGGAGCCATATGCCAGGTCTGTGACAGAACAGGACTCTATGAGGACCGAAACCTTGCAAGATCACCAGTAGTCATAGGGCAACCATAACTCCCAGCGATGGACAGGCCAGAGCGTCAGCTAGGTGGTGGGCAGCTCACACTCAGGCATAGATGCGTTGTGCAGGTTGTTCCCGATCAATCGCGACTGGAAGGCCGAGCTGAAGAAGCCATCCCCAGGACCACTGGGAAGGAGGAAACAAGGACATCACGGGACACTTATGCAACCCACCACTAGGGGCAGAGTTACAGTCTCTCCTATTCAAACAATGTCATAACCAGGGGTGCACATAACAGGCATGCAAGTACACATTTGGCATGTAAAGTGATATGTATGGCAATTTCTTGTCAAAGCAGCACAAATGATTTGATTTTATGTGCATTCACACTTATGTCAAGAAATCACTGTGCATTTTAGCCTTTATACCATGAAAAATACAAATTAGCCACATAAAGGTTAAAAATGCATGGTAATTTCTAAGAATGCACCGATACCGATACCAGCCTTGGGCTGATACTATGCTCATACCAGTACTTCTGATATGAAGAACCGATACCACTTAATTGCAGCATTACGTAAAAAAAAAAAAATTATATCACGGTATTTAAGTTAGGCCTGCTGTTGCCTTACACATAAAAGAATGATCTCAATATCTTCCAGACCGTGAGGCCTACGGCTTATTAATAAAACACTGGTGTTGGATCAGTACTGGGTATCGGCTGTTACCCAAAGCACAGATATCGGTATCAGACAGAAAAAGTGGAATCTGTGCATCCCTAGTAATTTCTTGTCATGACAGCACGGATGCACATAGAATAAATCCACATTTGTGCTGCTACGACAAGAAACTGCCCATGTGTTTCGTTTTATATGCCAAATGCATACTTGCATACCAGTTCTGTGCATTCCTTTTCATACCAGCTCATTGCTACAGCTTGCTAGTTTTGCTAACCGTTACAGTTTTATATTATATATATCTGTAGATTTCAAAAGCTCCATTTTCACTTACTAATTAATATTCTGTGAAAAACTGTGAAAAAGGTACCATGCTGGATGTTTAAAACTTTGGTGATAAAAGTACAGGTTTGGTTTTGAATTCGCACCAACCTTTTTTTTAAGACGACAAAGTGCACAGCAAATATCATGATGTACAAGGTCAACGGCAGCAAGATCAGGCCAAACACCCGGGCTGACAAGTGCTTCCAAAACTCCACCTGACAGACGGAGACGACAACTTTACTACACTGGCACTCTCCTATTAGCAGAAAGTCAGCAATCACATCCTTACAAAACAGTACCAGAGGGAGATCCAGGTCTCCGAGCAGCCTCCAGAGGTCCCACGCCGTATTCAGTCCCACCAGCATGATAACAAACAGCCCCACAAACTTCACCCCCAGAGCCCCTGCCAAGTTCACCCCTGTCAGCACCAGCCACAGCCACCAGGGGGCGCTAAACGGCCTACACAAATACACAAAACCTCAGCATAGATAGCAAAATCATTATAAAACTAAAAAAAAATCCACTTCATAGTATTTTAGGTTATGTGAAAATAATAATAAACACAATCAAAAGTCACATGATCATCAAGAGGGGCCAGACAAATAACACAAATACTAAAACCATAGTGACAAAAAGCAAGACACATAAATAACATGAGCAAGATGTGAGACATCCTTACCTGTACCTCTGCTGGTTAAACTTGACTGTGCACAGCACTGAGCCCATTATGAAAAACATCAGAATGGGGTCCAGTAGGATGTACTGAGAGATGGTGATGCAGCCGGTATCTGCAGATGACAAAACAGGAATAAATTAACTGCATGCAGCTCTTTCCTTATGTGAACTTGCATAGCTCACATTCAAAAAGCTGTTTGCTCACAGACACATACCCATCTGATGCCAGGTAGTTCACATACTCAGACAGGGAAAGCACCTAACTTGGGACAAAAGTCTGTTACTACGGTAACCACCACCCACCAAAGACAAGCGTGGCAGCAGCTATGAGGGCTGCAGTTGAGGACCGTGACAGCTCCCGTACGGTGAGGTAGGCGAAAGGGGGGAGACAGGACCCCAAGAGGGCACAGAACTATCAGGAGGGAAAAAAAAGATGGTGTCACTTCCCATCATCCTCCAGTAACAAGGTGAAAGGTCAACAGTTGAAACAAACCATGCAAAGGTGCTTACCCCTCTCATCCCCCAGTAATTGTGATCCTCATATTTATCCCCAGGCCGTATGAACGGGAAACTTCCATCGTAGCCAGTCAGGTGACCAGCTAAACCAATCAGCATCTAGCAAACAGGCAAACAAGTGCTCAGTATCATTTGAATTTGGCTTATGATGTCAAACAGAATTTAGCTTTCAACACCAACACCCGGTTCCATGTTAAACTCAAAATAATAAAGTATCTTAAACGGACAGTAGGTCTCTTACCTTACCCAGCGGTGGATGAACATCAAAGAAAAAGGTTCTGTTGATGTAATAGCTGCCCATTTTTCCAAAGTGGGTTTCATCCCAGCTGAAACATACATCGTTTCACACTGCATTTCACTTCTGGAGAAGTAGCCTTGTTACCAGGAGGGCCGATAAGACAGTATGCAGTCAACTTAAAACTAAACCTAAACACGCCTTAAGATCTAGACAACCTTTGCAACTCTGATGCGGACTATATCCCCTAATCCATGTAGATATGAGAAAGTGTACAGGTTAAATTTACGTTACAATAGTGCATTGATAATGTGCACCGTTATAATTTATTCCATCACTGTCACCGCTGATTCTCAGTAAAGGCAGAATAAAAACCCAACTCACCATATATGCGGCGGTTCCAGGATCTTGTAGAAGCGGGTGGTTAAGGAGAGGACGGCCACCAGCGCCAATAGACTGCATGTCCCGGTCCTCCAATGTCCGTCCTGCACCGAGCGCTTCCCCTCCACAGGCCGCCCGTTCGTGTCCTCCGACGCCGCCACAGGCCGCCCGTTCGCCCCCTCGGAGCCCCCCAGTCTTCCGGCCCTAATCGCGTCCCGTTCGCTCGTCTTCCCGCCGCCTTTTCGCCTCCGCAAGGTACCGAGATCCTCCTTTCCCGCGGGCTGCATTTGGCATCGCTGGCTCTCCATTGACACTAATAAATCGGTACGAGCGGAAGAGAAACTCCTCCTATACTTGTAACGCCGGCATTTCAACGCTCGGTTCTATAACACTGATGCTGTTAATACAATGATCGTGTTCATTATGGGCAATGTGAAGTGTTAAAGGACGTTTGCGGTGGCTGCAAAGTCATTTCAGTGAAAACGTATACGCTATGCAGCATCTAACGGCACAGAACTGATCAACGTCCGAAACATATTGTGAGATATTGGCCTTAAAAACTCCCATTAGCAGCGTTTAAATCACCGCGAGAGAGACAAGCATCTACTAGTTATAACTGCTAGTGAACAATAACCGGCTACCCTCCACCAGCCTAAATAAAGGAACTAAACATGATTAAACGACGACACCATTCTTTCGCACACAGGGTATTTAAACTTCGCCAAACCACATACCTAACGATCACAACAGCTGGTTAAGAAGTAACGGACATATTGATATGTGTGTTGTTGGGAGATGTTGTTTTTCCCACGGGATCTCGGCAGGCTAGGAAAGCGACGGAAGACTACAAGTCCCACAATCCACTTGACAGCATGGTTTCTGTGCCCGTAACCAATCATAAAGAAGCGATCTGTAGCCTTGAAGACGTATTTGTCCGCTGGATGGCGCTGTAATACACCATTTCACGTGAGCAAGTTAAGTATTTCGTTATCTTTAATGCAACAGCGTTATAGTTTTTTTGTTAAATATATTCAACAATTGAATGGAAAATTTATTTCTGCAATGATAGCATAAACATAAATGTATCAGGTGAACATATTCTATTACACAAAGTGTGCACAGGTGTATATAATATGCTAGGATATGTTTCTTAGTAATTAATATTTGTGTTTATTGTTTATTATTGTTAATGCTTATTATCATACTAGATGGGTGGAAATAAACGCAACACATGTCTTTTCTCTAATTTTATTTCAATGACTGAAAAAGTTATAGAGGTAAACACGGGGATGAACACAACATTGAAGAGAACCACAGTGCTGGGTAGAGACAGCCCATTCTTATCACTGATGGTTTACAGAGTTCATTGCCCCTGACAAAACCGCAACGGAAGACTCACTAATCAGCCAGTGGGGTTGGTGTTGTCTGCTTTGTACAAACACCGTGTACGGAATCGAGAATGCAGGTCGAGGGCATCAGTCATTAAAAAAAGGCATTGTCCGTTATTGGGAACAGTGCCTGCTCTTTTTAGGGGTAGGCAGGATGTTCTGGGACACAGGCACATTCCAAACATCCGTGACACGGCCGTCATGGCAACCCCTGATTCCACAGAGGGAACTGGCTCACATTTCTAAACGAGTCTGACACATTCTGAATCTCTGGACACAGTCTTGCAGGCCTGCGGTACAGTTACATCGAAGGCACATTAAAGGTGGGAGTATTCTTTTTAAAATGTAAACTAACATAAACTAATCCTACGGTCCTGGAGAAGCATCCTTGTGACCATGTCAAGTTGCCAAGGGTAACAGGCCAGATTCTGAGCCGGAAAGGTGGCACGGCGATACACCTGTGTCCAAAAAACTCTGCCAGGCCCTAAAAATCACTTCCATTGTCTGCACCACAGGGCAGGATACATACACTTTCTATGGTACAGTGTAAACCACTTTTTTCCATACACAAACAATGTTAAAACAGACACAATTTTACAGAAATATAAAAATCTACATGGCTAAGTTATTATAGTAAAGGAATATGCATTTTTTGTTCTTTGATCCATTTTTGAACAAATACTGGTCGCACTATATAATTAGAATGTGTAAATAATTGTACATTAAATACTTAGGACTAGAACTGTACAGATGATGTCAAACCCAGTCATCCGAGCCTCAGCTTGCTGTCTGGGTTCTCCCAACTGGAAGAATCATTTCTTGTATGGGTTTTGGGAGTACAGATAGCAGGTGGATGTGATGGAACACCTAAAGCACGAGCATAGTGGCAGCTGTGGCACTGTCTAACTCTCTAGCACATCATTACGAGCTGTAAACATGACGGTACTGCCATCCTTTTGCTGGAGATAGGGAGCAGACAGGCTCTGAAGTGATATGGCTCCACATAAGATGTTACAGCACTCTCCCGGTTAGCGGGCACACCTAGCTCTGACAGCTGGCAGCTGTAATGCCAGGGCAGCCTTGAGGATCGTTCTTCCCATGAGAGGCCCTTGACAGCAAGTACCCCACAGACCGAGCTTTTGACGTCTAAGGTTGATTAGGGCCTGCTCTTCTGGGCCAAGGGGCTGGCTGAAGGCGGTGTCATGAATACCAGCGGATCATTCTCTGGGGCAGGAGCTTTGAGAACAATTCCGGGCCTGTACCGGTGGTGGGGTGGTTTGGGTGGGGGCTCTGGTCTGTTAAGAGCCACTTCAGGGACGCTCCTTGAGTGGGGTCATGTGCTTGAATGTGAAGGGGACCCAGAGAGGCTGAGTTGGCATCTCCATGCGCTGGAGAGGAAGGTTGGGGATGGACAGAGGTGGAAATCTCACCATGCTTATCGCACGGACACACTTACGGGGGCTGTGGTGCACACAGCGATGCCGAGCTCACGCTACACTCTTACAGACCCTCCCACGGGTCACAAACCTGTTACCGTGGAGATACAGGAAACGTCAGATGTGGAAAGCCGTGCATTTCACATCTCTCTGCCTGCATCCCTGACGAAAGCCCGCTGTTCCAATTCAGACGTAATTCAAAACACACAGCCACCCAGTATTTATTCATATATATATATTTTTGTACAAAACATAACTTAGCATTGTTAGTTATTTTTTTTAAAAAAGCTTCATACCCTAAAAGAAATAAATAATTAACAGGACAAAGGAAATAAAATCAAAAAACGTGTATGTACATAAAATTCTGCCTGGCGACTACAGAGGCAGGCCGGGGTTGGACGGCTGGGGGGGAGGGGGTGGGTTTTTCGTATGCATTTCATGGGGGTTAATACAAACAGAGGGACAGGAGAGATCCCGGACTGTACAGCGAGCGACGTGCATGTCTGTGTGTGTGTCTGTGTGTGTCTCTGTATGTGTGTTTGCATATGTTTAGGCTGAACATTCTTCCTTTGTTTTTGTGGGAGGTTTTAGTGCCAGACTGTGGGAGTGGACTCGGCGGGAGAGAGACGCAGGAAGTGAGATTGGGCCGTTGGCCTGGCAAGCAGGGATCCCCGTCTCCCGCTTCTGTCCCTTTTACTTCCCGGCCTCCCTCCCCGCAGGCTCTCCGGCCTCCGGGATGCACTCGTGGGGCCTGGGCGTGGCGACGAAGCCGGGCAGGCAGGTACACTTGTAGGAGCCCTCGGTGTTGGAGCACACGGCATTCTGGCACAGAGGCACGTTGTCGCTGATGTCCTCACACTCGTTTATGTCTGTGGAGAGAAGGTGGGAGGAAGAAAAGTGTGAGATGGACCCATATGGAGTCATCTGGGGAGGAGACGGGATGCAGTCCCCCCAAGGGTGTGAGGAACTGTCAGTCACAGCCTGGGGGGCCCCAATAGCAGGTTCATAACAACAACCACATCGACTGACAGCACACGGCTAGCCCTGCTAATGCAGGTTTTTGGAGCTATCTAAAGTTTCAGTATAATTAGATGCTTCTATAAACAAACTGGCAAAGAAAAGCACATATATTTATTTTCATCCA
>JAODJU010000025.1:1264569-1284711 GCA_026776725.1 Gnathonemus echidnorhynchus
CCCTCGCTTTAATCCATCAACCCCATCCTGTTTGGATCCATTGCCCCCTCCCACTCTCCTGCTCAGGTCCAGCACTTCCCAGTCCCACTTGAATCCATTAACCCCCTCCGGCTCTGGTCCATTGCAGCCCCCCATTTCAATTCATGGCCCCCTCCCATTCGGGTCCACCACCCACCCCCCTCGCTTTAGTTCATCGCATGCCCCCCTGCTTGGGTCTATCTGCCCCTTCCCACTTGGGTCCACCCCCCCACTTCACTTTCGTTGATCACCCCCTACCTGCTTTAGTCAGTTTTATCTATAAGGAACACTTTCTTTATATATTTCCTGAAAATATTTTGGAAAATATGAAATATGCCAAAAGGCTGCTCACAGACTCCAGGTCCCCTGTGACCCTGCACAGTAATAAGATGGATGGATGGATGGATGGAACACTGTACTGTCACTTGGGAGGTCTTTACGGAAAATCACGCCAATAGAAAACAACTTAATCAATCAATTTAGAGTGGCACTCTGGCTTGCCCCGAATGATTCAGTCCAGCACATGGTGATGGATCATGTTTGTGAATATCTGAGCTGTTCTTGCAGCCTAGGCGGCCCATGTGCCTGTAACATACGGTTACCATGTAAAGGAACAATTTGGTAAGGAACAGAAAAGCAATTGCATGGACTTCAAAAATGAGGCACTGAGTGGCAAAGTATTGATACTTCAAGCGATCTTTGTTCCTGACATTTGAACAAATCCCCCCCCCCCCCCCACAACTCACCACACTTCCCTCCTCTCGATGCCTCTTGATTTTTTTTGTTCACTTCCCCGTATATCAGCACTGAATCCGCACCCCTGGCTAGGCTCGACTGCGGTGCCCGCACACGTCCAAAGATAACACGTTTGTCTAAGGCCGCGGCCAAAGGAAAAATATTTTGACTCTCCCAAATTGAAATATTACAAACAACCTTTTTATGGTGGCAAAAGATATGAAAAGATCAGCAATAACAAGCCGGGGTGTTGAAACAACGTGGGTTTGGGCCCCAGAGCCTGAGATGAGGTGCAGATGCACTTGACCCATGGATTAATTATTTGTAAAAGGACCGTCTCCGAAAAAACATCACTGGCAGCTTATATTACGGTCTGAGGAGCGCGTTTCCCTCCATAACTCAGCCTTTGAGCAGCGGTTTTCACGAGGAACACGCGAATGGGGCGGGAAGCTGAGCGGCGAGGCGAGGCGAGGCGAGGCGAGGCGAGGCGGGCTAGGTGTACGCAGACAGCGCAGTTCAGACGTGCACACTGGCTGCCGAGGGGGTCAGCGAGGCTTGGGTGCACGACACCAAAAAAAACAAGAAAGATTAAAAACAGAGACGAGACTCGGCTCCAGGGGAGACCTCCTTACCCAGGCATCTGCCTCCAGTGGCTCTGAATCCCGCTCCACAATCCTGGCACTGGAAGGAGCCCGGTGTGTTGAGGCACTTCCCGCTAGGACAGGCGCTAGGGTTTCTGCACTCGTCCACGTCTGGCCAGCGGGGGCAGCGGTGGGGGCAGCCGAGGGAGGGGAAATTCCATTACAGCAAGCACTAGCTGAAATAATATTATATTAACTAGGCTCACATTAGCCTTCCAAGCTCAGGGCTGCCTCTTTTCCAGTTGGTTCCTTGTTTGTTCTCCCCCTCTGGTGAGAGCCCCGGGGGAAATTAAAACAAAGGCTTTTCTGTGGCTGGGCAGCCAGTCAAACTCTGGGTATTTGTGGCTTACAAATACCAGAGTTTAATGGCTTTGCATGCTAAACGCGCAACACAGAGGCCCGACGCACCCTCGCACTGCCCCCTCCTGGACAGGGCATAGCCGGCGTCGCACTCGCAGGCGTAGGAGCCCTCAGTGTTGACGCAGCGGCCTCCCGGACATCTGTCCGGCATGTCGCACTCGTTTACGTCTGCGGAGGGAGTCAAAAACAAGGACGGGAGTCAGGGACTGCCGGCCTCGCCATACGATGGCGTCGGGGGATTTCCGAAGGCTTCATACACATCGTGCAGGGAGAGACTCGCTCTTGGCAGAGACTAGTAAGATTTTTGGCTTTGAGGGTCTTTTATAACAAAACACACCAGCACACCTGGAATCTTGGGATAATCAACCATGGCGTCATGTACAGGGTGTGACTGAAAGGCTGTCAGTTCTAAGAACCCCCAAAGTATGCAGCTGTATAATTATTCAACATTATTGTGCGATGCTGTTACATCAAGACTTTCAGGAAAGGAACGCACCTATGGCATGCAGCACAGCAGCCTGACAGAGGACATGGCAAATTAAAGAGAACTACATTACCCAGCACCCCCTGTACCTCTTACCTTGACAGAACTTCCTGTTTTGGGTGATGACCTGACTGTAGCCCGTGTAACAGTGGCAGACGTATGAGCCGTAGCTGTTCACGCAGCGTCCTTTGCCTTCGCAGGGGTCGTTCTTGCACTCGTCCACATCTGCAGACAGAGCGGGGTGTGCATTATGTATCAGTTGGGAGAACTCCCTGCTCTCCAACCCGCTAACCCGTTCTGGAAAGCCAGAATCATGTTTCGAATAACAGAGCTTGGATACAGGACTGGAGGAGTGAGGTCATGTGATCTAAGCCTCACATCAGAACTTTGGAACACTGTGGATGTCGGTCTCATGTAGGGATCAGTCTCACGGCACTTCTGGAATAGCCTACATCCACGCATTGCAAGAAACACAAGGCATTAAAAACTCTGCAAGTCTAGTCTCCCCCCTTGCTCACCGATGCAACGAGTCTGCAGCGGGTTCAGCTGGTAGCCAGGGTGGCAGTAGCAGGTATAGCCTGTCTGTACGGGGACACACTGCCCAGGTCCGCAGATGGTTGGCGTGACGGAGCACCTGTCCACATCTGGGAGGGGATGAGGGGTGGCACAGGTGAGAACAGAAGCTGTGTGTATATTGCCATCATCTTATGGTCCTTTAACTGAAGCTTTGCTGGTTCTAAATTTCCACTTGTTCCCACAAAGCCCCCTCCCTCTGATCACAAAACCCTTATAAAACCAAGAAAAGTTTGACTAAAGAGATCTGTCCAATCGAGACAAGTGGACACAGGTTTTCGTATCAAATAAGTGCAAGCAAGAGTTATTATAAGACACTGAAGGCTCGAAGCAAGTTTAATATGAGTTTTGATTAGTTCCGGCTTAATCCCGGGCGCCCTTGTGTGTCTTAGCAGAGAGTGAAGCTCAGAGGATGCGGAAACTCATGTTGTTAGTGTGTGAAATGCGATCGGTGTCAGCGTTCACTTACCGGTGACCTGAGTGGCTACGTTGATGGGTGCGGTGTCCTGGCCCTCTGCTTCGGGTCTCACGTTGACCAGTGAGTGAAGGGTGGTCTTCTCCACTACATCTACTGGAGAAGCAGCAAGTCTCACTGACACACCAAGCGAGCATCGCACCAGCCCACTGAGACACTCCAACCCCATGGGAATTCATTATTCGGTCCTCTAACAGCAGCGAGGACAAGACATAGCAAAACTATATTTCTTTGAAGTGTTTCATAAACACAATAAAGCACCAATAAATCAGTGAGGTAAACAAATCTTGAGAATGACGGTTTATAAGCCTTGTTTTACAAGGCACTGAGGCTGACATAATACGATAAACGTTGACAGGCCTAGCTAGCATAACGTAATATGTGCACCTTCTCGGAGGTTGCAGTGTAAAGTATTAGAGGTGGAACTACAACAGCCAAGTGGATGTTACCTGGATAGCTCGGCGACTCGGTGACAGTGGCGGGCTAACAAAACAAAATGGCAAAACGGTTACTACTGTGGTACATGTGCTTCTGACAGATGTTTCACTTTTAACTGTGCTGCTGAGAAAAAAAAGAGCATGCTATCTATTTTAATGACCCCAGCAACAACGCTGGGAGCACCGGGGTAAGAGGCGGGCCCCCTTCACCCGTCAGGCCTTCCAGCAAATCCGATGAAAACCTTAACAAGCCCTCAGTGCAACGATGTCAAGATGGGGAAAAAAAGTGCACTTACTGGATTCAGAATCGCAACATCTGCAAGGACACAATAAAAAAAGAGAGAGAATGTTATTTGGTCACCAGAGGACACGGGCATTCCTGTTTCTATGACGATGCTCCTGAGGCCTGATGTCACCGGGCGTCACTCGGATGTGGCCTAGGACTGAGCCGGCTCCCTGGAAGAATGGAAGCCCGACGCGAACGGATATATCTGAAGGTTGTTGTTTCCAATAAAACTCAGCTAATTGCATGTTTATCCTTTAAGCCTTGAAAGCGGAATTAAGATCTGAACTTTCCCCACACCACATGAAAATATGCACGTAGTTGTGGGGTGGCAGGGGGGGGGGGCAGTTTCAGATAAAGAAGATGTAAGCATAAATATTTACAAAGTCACTATATAAATCATTTTTCTTCGCTGATGCCAATGTATTATGTCATGCATGTAAATCATAAGAACGTTTCACCGAAAATCCAGGGTTGCAGATGTTTTTGAACTTTCTGGATTAGACTCTGCTGTGGAGTCGGCCACACTTTCAGGACGCGCACGGTGATTTATATCGGCGGACATTTATGTGACGTTTTGGTATTAATAAATAATTACATTTCTGAAGCATGAGTCAAAATGTTTTACTTTTTACATTTTTTTTTGCATTTCAGTCTCTCCATCAACATCCATCTACTGTACTTAGGATCCCTGCATAGAACTTGGAGAGAGTCATCTCTCTGAAGATTAAATCAGGGCCCTGACTCACCAGCTAATCACACAATGGGTATAAATTGCGGTCTCAGTCTGAGTCTGAGGGTATAAACTGCGGCCTCAGTCTAAGTCTGCTGTCAGGTTGACACACTGCAGCTAAACTGTGCCCAGACTTTGACTGGGATCCACATTCCAGGTCTGGAGCGGGAAGGTGAGACTCCACCCACGCTTACCTCCATCTTCTCGGCCGGGCAGCTTGGCCTGGATGTGGACGTCAGTGGTTGGGTGAAGGCGCTGATGAGGAGGATGGGGATGATGATAGCGAGGATGAGGGGGGCGGGGCTGGTGGGACGGGCCCGTCCGATGCAGCTCATCCTCATCCATCTGCCGCAGGGAGATCTGCACGTCTGACCGGGAGTAGGTGTAGCCGTGGCCAGCAGGGCAGATCTCTTTAAAATGGTCTGTAGGCGAGGAAGGCAGAGAGTCTGAGGGGGAAGAAATAATCTCAAAGACCTGCCAGAGCTCAGCTGTCTGGTTTCTCGCAGCAACACCGTTTGGCAACCCGTGTGAGCGCATTATGCCCCACATGCCACAATTCATCCTCGATTACCGGGCTGCATGCATCTGCCGTCTCTATGGCTTTTTTGACAGTCATGCAGGAAGGGGCAAGGGAGGAAGCATGTGGTAAACCGGCTCTTCCCTTTCGCACCCGGAGCTGAGCCACGGGGAGGGTTGACTCAGGCAGGTCTGGCACTCCTCCATCATGCAAAAGCCACAGACTAAACCCTGCATTACGCACTAGAGGCACACAGAGACCCCCAGGGCCGAGAGGAGGGGACTACCCAGTGCGTGACCCTGGAGCGAGGGGGGGGTTTCTCAAATATTTACATTGGATGAGCGCATCGTAATAAATCAACAGTGACATCACTGTGTTTGAGCCCAATAGGATGCCGTTGAGGGAAAATGCAGCGCCGCCTCCTTCTGGCGTAAAGCTATAATGTTCCCAACAAACATCAAGCTGAAAGATGATGGGCGATGGCCGGATAAGGGTGAGACACTGCGAGAGCACAGTCTCTGTCCTGATGGCCGCCAGTCGCCTCAGAATCAGTGGAGTCATGGGACGGCCCTTAATCGGCAGCTGTTCGGTTGCCCCCAAGGTGGAACAATCATTGGCCGCAAGATGAGGTTCAAAGTGCTTTGTGATTTATAGAACTTCAGCTTTCCAAAAATGACCTGAGAGACAAAATGGGCTCTTTCCACAGGCTTTGAGGATAAGATCAGCAAGATTCCCGAGATCCAAGCTTTCTGTGTTTCTTTTGGCTATTTTTAATGTAATTTTGTTTTTCTTTTAGCTGGGCCTTTGCTGGTAACTGTCTCTATGGTCTAGTCTGAGGACAAGAGTGGTCCATCTCTCGTAATGGGACATCTGATGAGGAGGGTTATTTTATTTTGGTCTTATTCCACCTCAAATATATTTGATCATCTGTGAAGTGTTTTACAAGACTTAAGTAGGCTTCGGAGCCAAAATAATGATGAACAATAGAACATAACATGATTCAATCAGACTGCGAGCATTAATGTGATTGATTTCAGGATGCAAAGAACAGACAGAGAAGGAGGTCAAAGTTACACCCAAAGTGACCTTGTGAGCTGAGTGAGCGGTCTGTTAGCTCTCCAAAGTGTAGCATTGAGAATATGCCGGAGATCACAGTACAGATGGGAGAAGTTCAGTCTGTCAAAACATCAGCACCTGCTGTCAGTATAATGAGCTGTCCCACTTCCCCCGGGGAGGGCACTACCCTGCCCCCTTCCACCTCAGGCAGGGGCACCTCCAGGGCAAACAAGCGCTGAACTGTCCGCCATCCCAACTTTTATGCATGGATGCTGAACAGGATGGGGGGTGGGGGGTGGGGGGTGGTGCTGCATAAGCGGCGCATGCTTTACGTCTGTGTGCCAAAACTGCATGCACCTCTGCGTCAAATCCCTGGCGACATCTTGAAAAGTGCCCGAGTTAGAATGGCAGCACTGCGTGACACAGGATAACCATGGCAACCCGCGTGCGGGCACCCGGCGATGGCGGCCGGGCGTACCTGTGTCAGGCAGGGGGCAGCGCTCGCAGGCCGCACCCCAGGCCTTGCCCACGCGGCTGCAGCAGCAGATCTGCTTGGTGATGTGCTGTGACAGGGGCAGCGAGCAGGAGTCCGACGATGCGGAGCGGTAGCACAGATCCCGCATCTCTGAGACGGCCTTGTCCGCTGGGGGAGAAGGCGACGGTTGGGGGGTGTGGGGAAAAGTAGGGGGGGGGGGGTTATGACTCGCTTTGATCAGCTAGTTCCACTGATGAAAACCTCACGCGCTTGCATGGATGACAGGGTAAATGCATGTGCAATTGCACACATGGTATACAGTACATGTAATACCATACACAATGTGTTTAAAATATAATAATATACACAATTACATTTATGTGTGCATCTGTTATCAAACAATGATGAAAAAAGGACAAACAATAGGAAAACAATATGAAAAATTTCCACTATAGGGCATCCTCACAAGAGGAAAAGCAAGTAAGAGTGCTGATGAATTTTCATCCATTTGGGAGGATGTTAATTTCAGTGAAAACAGCAGTAAGACCCGTATGTCAGTGGGTGTGTGTCTGTGTGCACCAACAGTATCAAATGAAATCAAAATTTGTTAGAGCACAATTACAACAACAAAGGTCGATCAAAGTGCTGTACAAAATTGAATGAAACAAACTAAGACATATAGGAATAAGAACAAAAAGACAATAAAAGCTGTACATAGACTGGCATGAAAACTCACAGACACAATGGCTGCGCGCTGCATCTAGCATGTAACCCGCCTTGCACGTGCACCTGTAGCTGCCCTTGGTGTTCAGGCACTCGGCGTTCTTGCAGATCCCCGCCATCGTACACTCGTTAATATCTGCGGAGTGAGCACAGGGCACTCGTTAGTATCTGCGGGCGCGAGCGCGAGCGCGCGGCACTCATTAACATCCCCTTCCTCAGAGCAGGAGGGCCAGACATCCTTCCAGAGCCTCCACTACTTCCTGTGTGGCTGGGGCACTCAGAACATTTACCCGAGGTCTGAATTCCGTAACAGGCATGATAAAATTGTCCCTTTGGCAGATTTCGCCGATCGAGGGGGGTTTAAAATGTATAAATTCAGAGTCCATCAATTGGGTATCCCTGCTATAGTGCAAAGCACTGCGCGCCTAAATCGTTTAAGATGGCAAAAAACCAGCATGCACATAAGAAAATGGATTTCTCATATTCACCAGCAGACAGGAGGTAAGACTATGCAGTACACAACATTGTTTTCACTCTGCACACTGAAAGCCCAATTGGTGCAGTTGGCCTTTGAGACAGACAAGTGCAGTAATGACTGGAAAGATAATACTCAGAGGCAATTCAACACGTCAAGTCACCAGATTCAGCTGTTTTAAAGGTGAGTCAAGTTTTATTATATTGGCACTAGCCTGTACTGTTAGTGCGACCATAAACCAGGAGATCTACAGAGAAATTTATACACTAAACTCACCTGTTCCAAGCTGCTTTCCTGCGCTTTCCTGCTATCTGCGTGGTGCCGAACGAGTAAGACATATTGTGGAAATACAGGTGAAGCAACTTTTGCTTTCTGTGTTGTGCTGCTGCCCTGTGATGATGTGAAGTGTGTTAAGCTGTTTTAAAATTGGGACCTGTATCACAGAGCGGGGTAGTAAGATAACTTGTCAGATTCAAGGTAGACTATGTTAAATGTAAGTGAAAAGGTATAAAGTCCAATTAAACTGGGACTCCGTATCTCTGACAAGTTATCTGGCTAACCAATAAATCTCACTTTGTGATACAGGTCCCAATCGCTTATCCTCAACAGCAGTATTGATACCCCTCTACCCGCCCCATAAACATATTGAGGCAGGCTGTTAGATTTGTTCTGGGACTGACACTGCATAAACCAAACTGGTGGGGGAACGTGTTATGTGGGAGAATGTGAGAGAAGCCCGGCATGTACTGACATGGCTCTCGTGGGCCGAACATGACCCCAGACCCAGAGAGGCCCAAAACCGCAGCTTCATTCACGCATATCCAACTGAGAAACGCCAGGCAAAAGCTCAATTTTAGGTTGTTTTCGAAAGGTTAATCAGCATCGGGGGGGTAGAGTGGGATGGGGGAGGGGCTCAGGCCCATCGCTGCGTGCCACAAACCCGCGAAGAGGAGCCAGAACAGCGCGAGGCTGCCACCAGCACCGACTTATCGTCCACGTAAATCAGGATGCTGACAGGCTAACAAAGGCATCCTTCTTCCGTGATAAACAATAGCATTCCTGCAGACATGTAATGAGATAATTAAAAAAAGCACGGGGAAAATGCCATCTATTCTTAGCATGCATTCCACCAAATGATGAAAGGGACATCGGCTGTGTGGTTTGAGATGGGGGATGCATGCAACTATATGCTTTAGATTAAAGCTTATGCTTTCTAGAATATAATCCTGCACAGATGATGCAGGCCTCTTCAGGCAGGCCTACTTACATAAGGGCCTCTGCAAAGCTTGTTTCCTGCGTGATCCTTCCATTTGCCACACTCTGTGGTCTGAGACATTGTTTTATTTATCTGTTTGGAATCAGTCAACAATGAGGGTTGTGGGGGGGTGGGGGGGGGAAGGTGATAATGGGCCTGGACAGTGGAGCCTGGCGGAGGGAGCGGGACTTGTTTTTTCACCCTCCCATGGACCAAAACAAACTGAATCATTACCACCCCCCCCACACACCTAAAGCCACAACACCCAGCAGGCTGCCATCACAGACTTTCCCGTTGGTCATTAATCAGCAAAGTGGACCGGATCGGGCTGGTCAGCCTCTCTTCATGGAAAAAGTGAAGCACAGGGGTGAGTAACAGTGGTAGATTACATGGCAGCTACTCCTGGTAAACACGTGTGTTTGTGTATATGCATTCCGGTTTCTGGCGGCCTTGCGGGGGAGATGAAAACGTCCCCTTTGAAAGAACAACTGGCGATAACCAGATGCTGTGGGAATTTTTCTGAAGCTTAATTCTCTGCTTTTTAATAGGGCAACGGCCCGCAAACTTGCAGCCTGTTATTACTCAGCGTCTGTATTCGGTTTTGCTGTGGCAAGGGGGCTGGGGGCTGGGGGCTGGGGGTTGGGAGTCATTAATCGCATTAATCTGAGAGTCAATGGGAATTCCCTGCAAAGGCAGAAATGCAAGAAGCACGCGTGTCCGTCTACACTGGGGAGTTTGGGAGGCAGCGGGTGGTGGCTAGGGACCCCCCCTCCACGCCCCCCTTAACATATAAAAATATTAGTGCTGGGCGTAAAAATGGGATGACAGCGGGGGCAGCGGAACCACAGACATTTCCGCGGCCGAGGCTCTGCTCCCTCCGCGTGTCCCGGCACGCTTATCAGCCGCTCAGGGAGGCCTCCTTGTGAAATAACACGCCCCCCCCTGACCCCCCAGGAACTGAGCATGAGGTCCATTTCTCTAGATCTCTGAAAATACCCTCATTATTACCCCGCTTCCAGTCTTGGCTGGCACAGAAAAGAAACACATAGAAAAACTGGAGCCAGGGATACTCAATGTCTTAAATAATATCTAATTGGGAATATGGACTTGGTGGCCCATCACCTGGCTTGTTCATGCACCCCCCCCCCCCCACAATGACCCAAGTACAAGTACAACAGTAATGCCCATGTCTCTCTCCATGAAGAAAGTTTCAGGGGAAACACTTGTACTTGTCTGAAATAAGGGGTGAATAAGAGGGAGTTTCAAGTTGGCTAGAACACTAATCACTACTTTCAAATGCATTGTTACCATAATCTAAGGAGACGCGCCAATATCTCTAGCCCAGTTCCTGAACATGTGCTCGAATTGACATTCTGACGGCTTCACATGACTCCCGGGCAACAAACCGCTGTTTTTTTTCTTTTGCCAAATTAGAAGCTAGACTTTAAATAATCACACACACAAACACCACTAAAAGATTAAGGCCTTTGTATACACAAAGTCTGGCAATCCATTAAGACAACTAATCTGGATTTCACTTGTATAACATTATAATGGCACTTTGATTAATTCGGTTTTAAGCTCACTTAAAAAACAGCCAGTTATTATTTTGTGTCCTGAATTCGGTATAAAAGAACAAGCCTACAGTCCAGATCGTGATGTTCTGGGCAATGTTTGCTCCTATTTAAAAAGCGACAGAAATGGTCCTTAATCTGAAGCATGTTGCCTACTGCCCTAAGGTCCCAACTCAGCCCTTCGCAACAGTTTTATGACAGATCATCTCCGTGCAGGAAAATCCCAGACGCTTCAGTGTGGATGAGGAACACGTGGGGGCAGCATGCAAGGAGGTGAAATCCGTCTATTGTTGAGGCTACTGCTCCACTTCATGATTAGTCTAGATTCATGGTCATTCTGTTGATCCCAAAGCAGGGGGTTGGAAATTGAGTGCCGCGGGGAGCAGTTTCACTTTGGAGAACAGTCAGTGGGTGGGGAGGGGGGGGGGCGCAGTGGTGTCTGGCCTGGCGGGGGTGGGCCGGCACTGTGCCATCTTATCTGCTTCCACAGCAAGCGTCCAGGCAAGGAAGGTGAGGGTGTGAATCATGTCTCTTCTTTGAGCCACAGGAAATGACCAAACACCCCCCTTTTCCCACTGTGCAGCGCCTTTGGTGGGGGGAAAGTCCAAGTCATTCCTTGGCAGGGACACGACTATTCTGATAATGAGGACAGAATCGTGTAATAATCAGTTACTGCAGACTTGGCCTCTCTTCTGAGGGCCCAAATTAAAAATAATTCTAGACACGCAGCTCTGGGAGAATGGGCTGTAGAAGCCAGTTAGTGAATATTGTCCAAAGCTATTGGGTCAGTTCTGAAGGCCCTAAAATACAAGGTACAGGGAAAGGGAACATCTTGAAAGGATAAGGCAGCTCGCTCTGAATTAATGCACCCTGATTGGCAAGCCAGGACACTCCTTTGAATTGGGGAAACATTAAAAATGTCCCTGTCAACAAGGAAGCATCTCACAAACTCATTCTGATTGGAGACTGAAAAAAGCAGCATGCATGAAGCAGAAAAGAAACATGCATAATCTGATGGAAAGGAAAGCCAGGTACTCAGTGTTCAACCTGGAACACCAGGTCTAACCAGTAAATTTGACTCCAGCTGTGGTTCTGTGGCATCTCACCAGCTGTTCATGGGACAGAGCTATAATTGTCTGTTGAGCTGGCGCATTTGGTAATTACAGCTTGGCTGTTTGTAAGCCTGTCAGGTTACAAATACATAGATGAGCAGCCCATCTATCTTCCCTGTCGTACTAAGGCCAGTAAATGTCTTTGTCTCTGCAGACTGAGAGAACAATCAACTGGCGACTGCTTCGGTGTGTCTGGTCAAAGGTCAGACACACCGACAGTATATACTTTGGGGTGGGGGCCAATGGATATCTGTCACAAGGCATGCTAAGTCACATGCATGGGTGGTTGCATGGGGGATGCCAAACTATGAGCGAAGTTCTCTGGAAAGACCTTGGTAGGCCAGAGTCAGGATAAATTACAGAGCATTTTGCCCCCTTTATTCGAGCACATTTTGCCCCTTTCGTTCCCCATCTGCCACTGGCCTGGCACCCCAACTGCCTGCGCTGGAGCCTGCAGAGCTCCAGCTGAACAGGTACCAGCAGGGTTCTGCAGAATCATAATTCATAAGTCTTCTTCACAGTGAGAATTTTGGTAATTCCTGCTGATTGAATGCCACTCATTGGGGAGTATGGCAAAATGCTCCATTTCTGTTAAAAATAACATAACGTAAAAGCCAAATAAGTTTGGGTGTGTATACTGTCTGCACAGCGCCAGTTTATGACAGAGCCCAGCTGGGAAACACTCAGACAAAAGCACTTTGCTCTTTATTCAATGCATAAAAGGGCCGTCTGGGAGGAAAACAAACATTAAGTACTGACTGCTGTTTCCCACATCTGTCTGGTAGCTGTAGAGTTGTACCCTTAAAAGATGATGCAATGTTATGCAGCAGCGTTCTGTATGTGTTACTACAGATTGCACAGAGTGAGAAAAATAAGTACTGACTTGTATTCCTGGATATCGTTCAATTGCATTCAAATTGAGTAAAGCAATTTGGTTATTACACTGGTGACGGGGATTACAGTAAAACACTTCTGACCTTCTGAAAAATAACCATGGTACGAGACTGCTGAAATATAACAAAGAAAACCACTCACGCACATCGACAATGCCAGACTTTGACCATGTGGAAATGTGCTGGCATGTGAGCAGACTGAAAGCTACGTTACTGTAACAGCTATTATGACTAAATTTGCTAAACCTGACGAGCATGAACCATGTTTCTATATTATGCTGGTAAGCAAGTTCAAGACATTTTTGAGACGTTTCTGGATACCGGTGAAGCTGATGATTATGCTAAAGCAGTAAAATTGCTCGCAGACTACTCCAATTTGTAATATTGAATGTGAGATATTCATGGTTTGTCAAGCCAGGCAAAATCCTGGAAAGCTTGTTGATACCACCATAACCTCTAAACGGCTCACCTGAAACTGTTAGTTTGCTGACATAGACAAAGAAATATAATTTCAAATAATACTAAGCCGTTCATGCATGTGGCTCAGGAGGAGAACATAACATGAGTTAACCATGAATCCGAAAAACCTCCTTAAGTCCAAGCAGAAACATGTCTCAGGCATCTGACATGAAATATAGGCAGTGAAATAAACAGATAGTGGCCAAATCATAAAGAAAAGATTAGCCCACTAAACACTGAAGGCAAGAACTACCTACTAAAGAGATAAACTATACAACACGTCAAAAATTTGGGGGTGCATTTCCCCATTTGGCTGGTCCATCAACATGACCAGCCAGAAACCGCACGCGTAACAAAATTTTAATAATGACATCCTAGTGTTAGGCTCCACACTACAAGGTAGCAGAGCAGAGTGGATTTTCCAAGTCATTAATGGTCATAACCTAATGATCAATAAGGAGAAGTATGAACTCCAACATCCCTGGAGTTCTACATGAACATCTCTTCCAAAGATGGCATTTCCCCACAGAACCCAAGCAAAGTCTGCAGCCTGCTTGGTATAGCCAGAGCATGCTTTATTCCTGTTTGTGCCACAATAATAATGTGAACTTACAAAGAAAGGCGCCGAGTGGGTGTAGCAGCCCAAACAATATAAGGCATCAAACAAAATGAAAGAGAACTGGTTGAACAATGCAGCTCCAGTAGGCCTCAAAGCTATTAAAGTGCGGACAGACGGAGTCAAACAACACACACATAGTCGCCTATGCATGCATAGAGCAGTAAAGCAAAGATACTCCGAAATGTGAGGAAAGCTCTGGCTATAGTATGAAGTTTTGACCACTTTTACCTCTATGTCTGCTCAACTTGATCACCAACTAAAAGCCCCTGGATCTCAAATTCAGTGTAGCCAAGGGCAAGCCTACTGCAGGGACTGGACAATGAATGCTTAGGTTGAAACCCTATCAATTTAAAGCAATCCACAGAGTAGGAAAATCTAACCCATGTCACATTCCCAAGAAACTTTGTTCTTCTCTGATCCTAAATGATGCAGACTCTGAGAGACACATCCAGTCCACTGCAGCTGATGCAATTCCTGAGGCACTGAAGTTGCAAGAGGTCAAAACAGAGACGCTGAATGACTCATTTTTATAAAATTAGTTAAGATGATTCGTTCTGGGGACTGGAACACCCTGCACAACCTTTCCTCAGACATAACACAGGCCACTCCAAGAACATGGGGAAATTAGATACCCATCCACATCCGGTCAGCTCCAGAGATCCTTTTCCAGGACCACCTGAACTAACTCTTCAGACCACTTCACTGCTCAGTCTTCATCACCTATCCTTTCGTTATGATCATTTCTTGTCGTCGTGGCATTTCGATTTGAATATCAATTTAATTTTGAGCATCTACAGTATGTTGAAGATGGCAGTCTTATTCTCATAGGAATCAGACTAGTCAGGTCTAAAGCACTCCAGGCCTGAACATTTATGAAGACCACGGGGCATTGTTAAAACCAGCTGCTTAGAGAAAAAACTTGGTTTCTGGGTATAAACAAACTGGCTGAGAAGATTATCTCCCATTGCATTCCCTGTCAGTCATCCACACACAAGACAGAACGCCAACCTCTTCAGATGCTGGAGTTACCTCAGGAACCACAGATTTTTGTGAACCCTTGCTATCAGGTCACTGTCTCCTAGTAATTCTTAACAAGCACTTCAGGTTCCCATTTGCGGAAATGTCATCTACCTCTGCAAGCACATTCATTCTTATTCTAGACAAAATGTGATCTACAGCCGGCATGCTAGACAAAGTCAAACCAGACTATGGCACTCCATTCCAAGTTGAATGTTTCAACAGGACCCTCACCAAAGCAATCATCACAGCAATAAAGGAAGGTAGGTCCTTGAAACAGGAGTCTTACAAATTCTTGAGAATTTTTAGAGCTACCCATCACCACACCACTAACCAATCCCCTTCTGAGCACTTAGGGCAAACCCCTAAAGAACAAACTTCTTTCATGCTACTTTCACGGATGATGATCTATGCTGCACAGATTACTCAGAAAAAGGAAACCTGAACGCCTTTGCTGAAAAATGGAGTAACCCAGAATCAAAACTTCAAGAAGGTGATGTTGTCATCATCAGGAAAACTGGTGACAATATTTGAGGCCAAGTCACATCAATGAAAAGAATAATGATCACTGAACAGAGACATGAACATAGAGTTAAGAGAAATTAAAGATGCTTCAACCTGCTGGAATGTCAACTAGAAGTTCCACTTGGAATGACCTCATACCCTCTGCTCAGTTCAAATGGTTCAAATTGTAAGAAGCCATCAAATTAGTCAATGGAGAGTTCCCCTAGAGATTCATAGCTGAAATGTCAGATGAGTTTGAAAGCCTGTGTTACTGCTTGTTGGTTAAATGGAAGTGTCAGTTAACTGAAGTTCTGAAATATATATGTTGTCTATAGGATGTCTATAGACTACTGGTGTTAAGAATGTTTCCAGTTTTCATTCTTAGAAGGAGGGGTGTAGTGTATTGTAAATCTACTTTTAAGGGATGACATTCCATAATGTGGCAACACTAGGTAGCTATTAGTAGAAATTACATGGCTTAGATAAAAGAACTCAATTCAAGTTTTGGATGCCATTAAACATAGAATGTCATCTAGCTTTTTTCAATTGAGTGGGCAAATTGAGGCATTAAAGGAGTGGTACATGACATCATGGATGTAAGATGTAAATGTTCAAGCTGTGGCTTCAGGTGTTATGACCTTGACTGGGTTCTGAAACAGCAGTTTGCGATTCAAGGACTCAATGTGAAATGGGAACATCCACTCTCCACTTTTTTCCACCCTCTCATTCGACCACAATAGCTTTGATTCCTGGCAACAATAATAAACAAACATACTGCATTCCTTCCTAAGCCAAAGTTAGTAAGATCAACTCCATGACAGTTCTCAGAATCCAAGCCAAAGCATCCTCGTGACCAACTCTACACTACAAAGTCCTGAACACATGCGTTGAACGGCAACTGAATTTCATGGCCACTGGGATTTGCTGTTTTCCCAAATGCCGTTCAACTCTAGGAAGCCCAGTATCTATGGCTGTGCCATTTCCATGCAAACAGGGAATGATGAGAGCCATGGTTAGAGCAGATTTTGGCAAGTGTTATTTTATTATATTTCACAAGGGTGTTCTTGATTCTGTGTGAAGCATTAGAGAAACAAGTCAACAGCGTGTACTTCCATTCACGATGGATGTGCTGTTTTCTCAGTGCTGCCAGGAACATATTTTTTTTCTTTTTTTTTTTTTGGGAACAACATTTTTTCCCACAGAGAACAATGTTATCCTATGGTAGGATTAAGATTTGAATAAGATTTTAAATAATATCAAGTTAAAAGTGCATTTAACAGTCTAGTGAGCCATGCAAACTGTTAACAACTAACATTTTTCTGAAATGATCCCCCTATCTGACAATTTTCAAACTGACTAACCTATTGCAAAAACGGGCCAAGCAAGGCTCTCCACTTTTGCTGGGCTTCATGATAATTGAATTTCACAAGAAAATTGCTGACTAATTTGAAATTACTGCATCCCCTCTTACAATATTCCAAACCTTCTAAGACTTCAAAAGGTTGTAGTCACAACTACAGTCCAAGAGCTCCAAATGGCACAAAAACTCCATATACTGTCCGACCTATCATTTCCTAGTCACTTCCGCAAAGCCTAGTTAAAATTCTAACCCAAGGGACCACAGGTAGCTAAACTCTGACCCTGGCCAGACCTAACAGCTGTTCCCAGAGGAGTTAGCTTAAAATACTCTTATGGGTGCTACAAAGGTTAATTCTTGAGGTAGACTAAAAAATATGGATACTGAGAACAGCTTCTATAGCTTTACAAACAGACTAAAGGCCGAAGTCAGATTGTCACACGGTTACAATCTGAGCTACTGCAACTGGGGGGGAAATGATTCATGCATCTGCCTCCCAAAAAACCAAACTGGCACAAGTCCCCCTTGGTTCTCTTGTTTACCAAAGCGCATCAAGTGAAGCGACTGAATAAACAACAGAAATAGCTGAAGTTGGACATTTAAATGCTATGAACTGAGATTGAACTGGCGCACGCACTCATAACAACATTAACCTTTGTACCAAAATGCATTCATTTTAGGGGCAGCTGGCTTGGGAGGAAATAAATATTATTTGTGCTGCAATAAGAGATAGAGAACAGTTGGAACATTAGTTAGCGTCATATTACCTCCCCTGTTTACCAATCAATCACATGACAGGTCTAACTTGTTACAGCAGGCCTTGTCATGTTATGGGGAAAGAGAAGACAATAGCATACTCTCTTTGACCTATGCTAGAGAA
The DNA here is from genome assembly GCA_026776725.1 of Gnathonemus echidnorhynchus. Taxonomy (NCBI): domain Eukaryota; kingdom Metazoa; phylum Chordata; class Actinopteri; order Osteoglossiformes; family Mormyridae; genus Gnathonemus; species Gnathonemus echidnorhynchus. The sequence goes on from JAODJU010000025.1 coordinate 1,282,225, forward strand.
GTGGTATGTTGCCTTAAGTGAATGGCACTTTGAAGAGACACCTTTGTTCTAATTTTAGGAACCCTAACAGCCAATGAGAGTGAAACAAACAGGAGGCTCTCATTTCATTCAATATACAAGCACAGGAAACAAAAAACACACTTTCGTTTTGGCCTTTCTCACCTTGACAATGGGTTAGGTTCATCCTCTTGTAGCCCTTGGGACACTCAACCTGGCCATGTGCGATCACTGCGTAAGCTGCAAGAACAAGACAGACACAAGTGGGAGTGTTAAAAAATAAAGAAACTGGGATTTTGAGCCGAGAACTCTAGAATGCCCCGATGGTGTGCGTGGGTGCCCAGATTTTGGTGGGGCTGAACAATATGACTTGCAGATGTGTGCTTCCTGGCGGGAGAGAAACTGAAGGGACCCATGTGCGGACCCTGAGGGACATCATAGAGCACAGAGGCATATCAGTCAAAGGTGTTTATGCAAAAGTACGGCATTACCATCAACACAGGGGCATGACTACAAAAGGAAAACAAGGAAAACATACATTACTTAGCATCACATTACCATTTCAAACTACCCACAGAGAAAGAGAAGATTGTAAATATTTGTGGGCATCTGACAATAATAAAAAGAGAAATTTTTATGAACTTTGGCAAGTTTGAAGCACGCTGTGACTGTGGCCCTGCCCTGGGTCCTGTGAATAACGCCATTATCACCACATTAAGCCTAACCGGGCCACTTATCTAAGGACTATTAATCTTTTCCCTGGATTCCTATATTTTTTTGTTCTTTTCAGCACAGGCTTCTCCCGGAATGAGATGAAGCAATAATGGCCCCTTTTCCATAATTCACACATCTTTTAGCAGGCCCTCTGGTTCCCTGAACGCCGCAGCAGTTACACACAAGCTGAAAAGGAGGCCAGCTCCACACGACTGCCCGACGGGAGCCTGACATGGTGAGGTCGCTGTCGACCCCTTTCAGGAGGCATTTTGGTCATGGACAGATCTTCTGGGGTGATGGAGGGTATCAGGTGCCCCGGGATGTGGTTTATGATCCAGGGAAGGGATTAAGGACAGGAACTGCAGACAACTGATGGCATGTTTCACTACTTATACAAAGCGAAACTGGACCCATGGAAGGGGAATACTCCTAGGGTGACAGGTGAAGGAAATGAGTATAAGATAACTGGCCCCTTTGTAAACTAGGGCATTCGAGTGAAGGACTGGAAATCAGTGTGTGATACACATTGATTATTCCTGAAACAAAATTCATAACCTCTAATAGGAAGGTGACCACAGAAGATCTGGAACAAGAAACCCAGAACAAAGTACGTCTCCAGAGCTTTTTAACATTACTAAATGAAATAAAAAGCAGATAAAAGGAACGCTAAAGAAATTTCACTTGCATACTGATGTGACTTGCATATATATTCAGTGCAATTTGTATGCAACATCATTTGAATGTCAGTCAATGTGCCAATAAACATAGCCTGCTTCACCATTGCTTGGTTGGAATTTCCTCACTGGCAGCGACATGACGTTCCCCACTGTTGCTTCAAATCACAGTCTATGTTAGGAGAGGAAATTTGCCTTCAGCCTGAACCCAGCAGATCCAGAGCAGGCCAGGCCACTGTCAGGTGGACGCCTGGCTGGTAGACGGTGAGTAAGCATGGGTTGGGGTGAGGGTCTCCTACAAAGGTTTGCAAACAACATAAGTTCTATCATGTGTGTCACATCTGTGCATACGTCTATAGTCCAGGAAAACATAAAAGAGGCTTTCGCAGGCTGCCCCAATATTGATATGGGAAGGCGTAAATCTGTGACATTGTTTTTCTACTCCATCATGCAGAGTGTGGGCTGGGAACGTTAAAATGTAAATGAGTAACGAAGATCAGCTGGTAGACCATGTGCTCTACACTGTCTGAAGTGTGTTTTCCTTAAACACAAACTCCTAAACACATTGTCAACATTGAAAAGTCTTTATCAAGATCGGGGCCGAGTGTCCATCCAAAAAAGTGTCACAGTGAAGGAATGAATTTCACAACGGATTATTTACGACAAAGTCTCATGACTTTGCCTCATGTCTCATTATCACAGTATTATTTTTGGGAGCAGTTTGGGGGTCATATTTTTCTGGAGGTCTTAGAAGGTCCAAAACTTAGCTCTTTACTCTATGAAGCTTTTGTTACATAACTCAGAAGACAAGGGAAAACTGCAACAGACATCGGCCTGTTCCAGCCGGGCCTGTGCTGCCTGTCTTCTGGGTTTTGGGTGGTGAGTTCTAAAGCAAAAACAAATGCAGCAAAACCCCAACAAGAGAACAGCAATGACTATATATCTGTATAGCAGACATATGGCCTTTTACACAAATATACGCAGTATACTCAAGGCAAGAGTGTATATTTCACAACATTTGCAGGGTTTGTCAGACTTTGTCTATGAGGACAGGTTACAGAAGGCTGCAGGCAATTTTATCGCAGAGGCCTCCAGACTGCCT
>JAODJU010000025.1:1292141-1306254 GCA_026776725.1 Gnathonemus echidnorhynchus
GCCGTGGGGGGGGGGGGGGGTTTTGGTAAGCTAAAGCAACGCAGGCTTGAAAACACAAAAAACCCTGAGAAACCAAAGACAGACATTTGAGGCTGGAGCAAAAAATCTGCAGGCATCTGATCGATAAACCCATTAAATTTCCAAGCGAATCGGAATTTCTTCACGGGTAGGAAAATGCGTCTGTCGTTCCTCCAACAGTTTTGCCGACATGTCGACGTTCAGCGTGAGCTCTGAGAGGCCAGAGCAGCTGTGCATTTTTGGGCTGTTCTTCTTTATTGCAGAGATACGATTCGCAGCTTCTGGACATGTCAGGTTCATTTTTCTATCTGAAGTACTATAAAAAAAAAGCAGAGCAACAACCATCCCCCCCAACCACCCCCCCCTCCATGCAGTATCTCTTCATCCCACAGATAATGTTGGAGGTATTATATCTGGAATTGGGCAGTATCGGTGGTCGAAGGCTTCAAAGATAGAATCGACTGATACATTTTGCGAGAGAGCCATGGGCACAGGCTCCTGAGGAGCTGAATGGGGGGCGAGGGTGGGGGGGGGGACTAGGAAGTGAGGAGGATTCTGAAGTCGACAGACCCAGAGGCTTACAACTCAAAAAGCCAAGCTGTCCTAGCTTTAACCCCAACTCCAACATCCTGGTGCTGCAACTGGAACATGAGACCTGCTCATAAATCCTGATGGGGAGGGACATAAATAACAATGGGGGCAGATTTCCCCGAGCAGGCAGCTGTACGCAGGCAGGAGGCAAAAAGGAGCAGCACAAAACTTCCACCAGGGACTTGGGTGGACATCCTGATGCTGTCAATCATCCCTAAAGCCAACCCAATCCCCTTTTCACCCACCTACCTTCCCGTCAACTGTCTCTTGGAAGCACCGACCCACATATCCGTTCACGCGGTTATGCAGCCTGGTGTGGCTGTAGATGTCTCCGTCACCGTAGCTCAGTATGACCCCGTTATTGTTGCTGCTGCTGATGCTGTTGCCGTGACCGTTGCTGGGCTGTGACCTCTGCTGTACCGAGTGCGTTCCGCCTGCCCCGGCTTCCACTTCCACCAGGCCCGGCTTGACACGTGCCACCTGGTGGACCTGCACCTCCGCCTCCGGGGGGTGCTGGATGTGCACGTTGACCAGCGACGGGTGCATGGAGGCTGCCCAAAAAACACTTACTATCAGACTCCAGGATCAAGATCTGTGGCCACCAGACAAAGACAGGGGCAGGACACGCCGTGGTCAGGCATGGGTCTAATGCAGGAGTGGCCAATCTTATCCGCAAAGGGCCAGTGTGTATGCGGGTTTTTGGGATAACCTGTAGGTCAGCTGAAGAAACCCAGGTGTGAGGACTCTTCAGCCAGTCAGTCCTCTAATTAGTAATCTAATTAGGGAGTTGCAGCGAAATCCCGCATACATACCGGCCCTTTGTGGATAAGATTGGCTACCCCTGGTCTAAGGTATCCTTCTCATGACTGAAGTTGAGTCAAAATATGATATTCTCAGTGGACAACTGTCTTTCATACCAGAATAGCTAAAATTCAGCTTTTTTAACTACTGCAATTATAATGTTAAATGTAGATGCTCTTGTCTGTCGCCAAATGACAAGGGAATCCCATCAATGATGACGCTTCACCTTTGCCGGGTTGGTCGGTGGGCCAGAATTACATCAGCATAGCGTCCAGCATACACTGACCCATCGTCAGATAAAGAAGCGATCAACATTATCAAAACCCTTAACGTGAGAAGCAGGGTTGGGGGGAGGTCTGTTGGCATGAGCCCAGCAGATAGAGGTCTGTAGCGTCACGAGTGTTTCAGGAAACGCACGAGAAGAGATGGCCATGCGTTCTGCGTTAATAAAAGGCCGATGGTGATGTTTAGCCGCCTGGCAGGAGGACGGCATGCCTGCACGGTGAGGTAGCCGTTCGCAGATGTTGTCTGGCCCGAGAAACACCCAGGATGTTATTGCTTCTGCCAGCACTGGGGTAAAAGCGGGAGGAGAAAGACAGGAAGGAGAAGAGTTTACGGCTGCTGGTGGTTTATTAGGGTCATCATCGATCAGGGAGCCCCACTGCGCTTCTAAAGTTTATCTGCTGATAAATAGCAGTCCGCAGACAGTACGAGCACTTAAAGGGCACGCCCGTTTTGTTACAGCCAGAATAAAAGCTGACTTTAATTGTGGCAATGATGCAGCAGGAGAGCACGTGCTTGAGAGGGGGGAGGGGGGGAAAGGCAGAGTGGAATCTGTGTCAGATCTGATCTGATCAGAAGTTAATTTGTGCTCCATAAATTTTCACAGCGATGAAAAGAGGCGGCTCTGGGCGTTTCACGGCTGAATCAGAACAGAGAATTAAAGACAGCAGAGAAACAGCATAAAACCTGAACTGATAAGGGAGGTCAGTATTGCAGGGTGACATGAACAGCATAATGCATTACATAATAAACATTACAGAAACAAAAACAGTTCCACAAAAGTGTTACAAACACATCACGATGTGTATGGCCAGGATTCCCAGGGTGTAGGGATTCTGTTCAGTGTCATTCTGTTCCTGTGTTCAGACTGTCTGCGTTCAGGGTTCGCACCTCCCTCCCCTCGGTAAGTGGTGCTTACCTTGCTGGTTGGAGAGGGGGAGGGTGTACGTGGAGTGTGCAGAGGAGCTGTGCCCCCCCTGGCCGGCCTGCCTCCTCGGGGAGGAGGGCTTTGCTGGGGGCGGAGCCGGGAGGTGGCAGAACTTCCCTGTGGAGTTTGATGGGCACCAGCACTGGTCCCGCCCGATGCAGCGCCCCCCGTTCATGCAGGGGATCTGACAGAAGTCTGTAAAAGGGGAATGGAGGGGGGGTGATTAGCAACTGGGAGCATATGAATGCCCGGGGCTCACAGTCACTTGATTTACACATCTTCACAAGCAAAACAGCTGGTGGCAACCAGGCCGGTAATGAAAAGCAGCGAAGAAGTTGGAGGTAATGAAGTTTAAAATGGAGGTAATAGAGGTTAATGGGAGATGTGGGGTGTTTCCTTACCAAGCTCCGCCCCCAGCGCCACACCTCCCATTAAAGGCCGCCTCTTTGAAATAGGCTTATGAAGTCAGCCCAGGCAGGGCCTTCATTACAGACCCCCCATGATCCCCATTGCCCCTCCCAGCAGCCTTAATTAGCACCAAAGTGCCCGATCGTCACGACGCCAGCCACCCCCCCCCCCCCCGAGCGGTCCGCCAGTCGCGTGCACTGCCAAAAAAGTCATCTGTATCAGCTTGGTGTGGACTTCCCCAAATTCTGAGAATGCCCAGGGGTGCTTTGGTCCGAGGGGGGGGGAGCAGTCCAAGGAACTGGATACTCAATTGTAAACATGGTTTTGGGCTGATGGGGTCCATTTGGCCCCTTGCAGGACCATTTCTATTCCCATGTCCAAGGATGGATTTTACAGAAGTTAAAAAGGGGCCTTTGTGTCTCCATGTAGATTAAATTTACTGCTTGTAATCTTACAAGAGAAAGACATGCAGGTCGGCCTGACATTCAGCAGGGGGGCCTGACAGAGATAAATAAAATCCTCCTTCAGGATTACAAACATCCTACACACCTGGGGTCATGATCTATAGGATGCCTCCAACCAAACCTGCTTTCAGTTCCAGATTCTAAGGCCAGAGACTGAAAAATGTACGTGACCTGGTTGCTAAAAGAAGGCCTTTTATGAGCACTGACTGCAGCTCGGGTTACGGTGCGAGGCCGCTTGGCATGCGGGCGGCACCGACGCAGCGGCCAGTGTCAGGGGGCGGCATTCTTGCTCTTGGGATGCAAAGTGAGAAGCGAAGCGTGGCTGTAGAGGTCACGCAGACGCAGTGCAGGTAACGGCTCTGGGATCGGGGCCCGGAGGCATACAGGAGAAAGACCTCTTTCTTACAAAATGAACAATGACACTGCAAAGCCGTCCCAGCTTTTCCTCAGGACGCCCTCAGCCACATCCTCTGCTTCTGGAGTTGACACTCTAGCCCAGAGGTGGGCAATCTTATCTGCAAAGGGCCGGTGTGTATGCAGGTTTTTGGGATAAGCAGTAGGTCAGCTGTTCAAACCCAGGTGTGAGGACTCTTCAGCCAATCAGTCCCCTAATTAGTAATCTAATTAGGGAGCAGCAAAAACCCGCATACACACCGGCCCTTTGCGGATAAGATTGCCCACCTCTGCTGTAGCCCAAAGGAAGTGCCCCTGTGATTGCACATCCGGGCTAAATTACTGACTACAAAGAGCCCCTAATTTCCTCGAACCTGAGCCTCACTCCTTTGCTGGACAGCTTCACCTTCCGCTCACCTCCCCAAGCACACTCACACTCACACCCGCCTCTCCACCTCCCGGCACCGTTTGTGTCGTAGCATCAAAGGATCGTCCCCAGAGCGGCTGCCGCCCCCCCCCCCCCCCCCCCCCCCCCCCCCCCCACTTCACCACTGGTGCAGAGGGCCGTCGTCTGTTCAGAGCCGCAGGACCCTGAGCGTTCATCTTGGCTCAGGGTAACTTTTTACCGTGAAAGGATGGAACGAAGCACTCAGCGCTTACATGAGCCTGTCTGCTCTCGCTGTCCGACAGCAGCATAACAGCGGCATGACATAAGCACTCGCTGCACCGTACGCGTCCAGCGGAGAATAACAACGACAAAATGTAAAATAAAATAAACAAATAAAAATGTACTCGGCTACACACCGATGAAACTCCATTTACCGAAAAAATTAACAAAGAGGAAATGAAGAGGCAGTGGAACAGGGCTCTGTCCGTTAATGTTATTTTAATGCTTTAGATGAGCAACAAGATCCTAGGGGTTACTTTTCAGTGCGTGGGGGGGAAGGGGGGGGCAGGGACAGCTGCCAAGTAACTGAAGCGTTTCACGTCTCTTAACGCTTTCCAAAAGCCTATAAATGGGACTTTAAATTCGGAAAAATGAGAAATATTTTTAACTATAAATGGGGAGTTGCTGTGTGTGTGGTATTGGGGGGGGGGGGGACTCCTTCTTGAGGTAAATTTTAGTGCGAACCCAGGCTTTTAGCAGCAGCGTGGGGGGTGTGAGCTTCTCCGGCTCTCGTTAAACCCGGTATGTGGCTGCTGGCATCGTTCCCCCTGAGCAAGGACCACGTCGCCTGTGTGGTTTGCGGTAAAGCCCGCGGTTAAATCCCGGACTTAATGTAATCCTTATTAATCCCTCTTTGCGGTGAGGCGGCATCTCCTGGCCACCCGGCACATTAAACGGTTAATTTGGAGCCCTTGAGGGGTGGGGGCCAGTCCAGACGGGAGTTGGGGGGGGGCTGCATGTCTGGAACGTGAGAGAAGCCAAATCCACGTGCATGGTCCTATATCCCCTTTTTTAGCAGCTCGCAGGAAACGTGCTACTTTAATCCCCGTCTCCTTAACAGAGTATTTGACACCACTCTCGGCCGCTCTAATCTCCAGGACTTTATGGCTGCCTTGCACTTTTTTAAGCTGGAATTTGTCCCATTTTACTTTTTCCCCCATTAAAATATTAGGATGCAGAGGTATTAGAGGGCACTGTAGCGCGAGCAACTGTGCTTGGCAGGTCGCTAAAGCGTTAGCTTCTACAAGCAGCACAGCGTGTTTTTTCGAGAAGGAGAAAGAGTGTGAGACAGCGATGGGAGGAGGAGGAGCAGTGCGAGGAAGGGCAGCACTCACAGAGGCGGAAGCCCTGGTTTTTCGGAGGCTGGTTCTGGTTCTCGCTGTAGACGGTGGTGGTGTCCCCCTTCTCACAGCTGTTGCGGCAGCGTCCGTTAGCACTGCAGATCCGCCGGCACACCATCGGGGTGAAGACGATCTTGATACGGTCCAGGCTGGAGGTGAGGTTGGCGCCTGGCAGGGAGGACAGAGGTTGGGTGAGGAGGTGCAGGAGGAGGAAGACGGAGAGGCCGGCGAGGAGACACATCGTCCAAGGCAGCGAGATTGTTTTCTGGGAGCCGGAGAAGGAGAGGGAGCGGTTTCAGTGTGAGAGTATGTGTGTGTGTCTATGTCAGCGCACTAGTGTGTGTGTGTGTGTGTGTGCTCTCGCGTGCAGGAGCAGCATCTGGGCAGGGGCACACAATGCTTATGAGGGAAGGATGTGTCACAGGGCCATGAGGCGGGAGTGGAGATGATCCAGTCGACAGGCGGGCGCGCCTCCAAGGTCGTTATCGTTAGGAAGAGGTGCACGACAGTGGGAAAGTTGTGTAATGTTGGGAACCTATTCAACTTCTGTTATACTAGGGACAGGGGGGCGGAGAAAAAAAGAGAACAGATTGTGTTTATAGCTCTGAGGATTTGGGAGAGGAAACGGTTATGGAAGGCAGGGCAGCAATGCCAGTGCAGTCGATGCCGGACACCTTTGGCATGTCTGCAATTTGCCCCCCTATATTTGTACATGCAGGAAACCCCCACCAGAGGGAGTTAAGGGGAGGCTTAGATGTGTTTGGGGAGGGTGGGGGCTGGGAAGGGTATTAGCTAAAACTACCCTCGCAACGGGGATAAAAGCCCTTGCAGGCGGACTTGGGATCCGGAGCTAAACTTGTACGTCTGTATCCTGTGTGCAGGAGGGGCTCCCAGGCAGAGTGCCTGACTCGGGCCCCCAGAGAAGGGGATTGAGGCAGCAGTAAGAGTCAGATCAATAGGATGGGGGAAAAGCTAGGAGTCATGTTATCTGTTTCCATCCAGGAACAAGACTGCAGCCCTGCAGAGCTTAGGTCCAGCTCTAAGTTAACACACCTGATACAAATAATCACACCTTTCAGTAGCATCTCAGTATTACAGCCAGCCATATGGAAGCTAAGCTGGCTCTGCTACTGAGATGCAACTGAAGGGCCTGATTATCTGTATCAGGTGTGTTAAATTATGGCTGCACCTAAGCTCTGCAGAGTGGTAGACCTCCAGGAACATAGCTGGGCAGTCTTCTATAAAGGAAGCTCACATGGCCAAGTGCAGGGTCACTACCTGCTGGGACGACGGCATTGTTTAGAGTTTCTGTGGCCCGGTCAGCAGTGGGGGCTCTGTGGCGGCCCGGGGGCTGCCCATTCCCGTTAGTGCTGGGGAGTGCATTGGAGGTGATGGGCCCAGTGGATGATGGGTAGCGCTTCACGGTCCGAGACGTCCCGGTCTGCTGAGAGGAGGTGTCAGCCGGGCCACGTTTCGCCAGGGTCCTGCCAATCAGAGAAGACAGAGCTCTCGCTCGCTTCTGCACACACGTGTCCGTATTACTGAGCACCCTGGTCCAAAATAACCCCAAATGACTCCGCCTGTCGTTGTGAATGAGCATGAACAAAAACCATTTTACATGAGGTCATAGCATTTGCTAACAGACTTTAATAGATAAAACGGGATTTTTATGATTGTTTTTTTTTTTAAGCACATTTTGCTATAATTGGATCAAGAATACTAAATTCCGGTCAGATCTGCTGTGATTCATTCACATCTGTTAGAGCTCAGAAAGCCATGTGCCTTGTTAATTAACTGAAAACATTAAAGGCATGCTAACGTAATACCAGTCATCACTAATCAGCATTAAACAAGGAACTTGATGGCTTCACTGTTTGGCACCTGCTGCTCTAACATAGTCTCCCACAAGTCTGTAACAGAAAGAATGCAGTGGTGGAAAGTTCATGTTCAGAAAGTACAAATCCAAACCAAGATTTTATTTCAACCTATCAGCTGAGTATAAAAGTCACATTCACAGGGGACTCAACTGGTTTGCTGAAACAAAATCTTGTTCTGAATTTGTACTTTCCGCACCTAAACTTCCTACCTCTGAACTATGGTGAGCAAGAAACTGAGCCAGTGTGTTTGGGCAAGTGACTGCAAACTCATCTCGAGTCTAGTGGCCCCCGTTCTCTCGCGCATCTTGGACACTTGCAATGAGTTCATAAAGCAAACTTCTCTTTGAAGATGCCCCCAGGGACAGTGGTCTGTGCAGAAGATATGGCTCCTGGAAGAATTTACAAACATGCCCAGAACACAGAGCAGAAATCAGGATCTGGGTCAGACGATAATTAAGGAATGGTCACACGAGACCCTTTGATTTCACTCGCCATTAATTACAGGCACCACTGGGACATGGTGATACCCACCAGACCATGTGCCCAGACCATGGTATGAAAACAAGGAGAAATGAGCCTAACATGCAGGTGCAAGATGTGAATCGCTAAGCAGCTGTGTCTCATTGTCTCCCGATGTCCCTAATCCAAGCGTGACACCTGTCCGCAAGTCAGGGCTGAAGAGAGAAAGATCCAGAGAGGGCCAGAAACCATCGCCTTAATGAAGGCCATATGGTAGCCCCACACCATATACGTTTAAAGTGAACAGGCATGCTCAACAAAAATGACCTTCCCCACACAAGACATGGAAGTCGTCGGTCCTACACTGATTGAGTTTCTTGGTACTCTATCCAACCCTCGAGCTGTCTGATGTTTTAGGAGTTGTAACTATGATTTTGAAAACAACAATGAAGAATGGAAACAAACGGAAGACGCCCCGACACATAATGACACCAGCATTCCTCTGCTAACATCACCTGTCAAAGAGCTCCTGCTCTGGATGACAGCTGTTCACATCAGAACTGGCTGCACCTACTCGTGCTCTATCATCAATGACAGTGAAAAACAAGCCCAGACGTCGTTTATCTGCGCTACACGCAAATCGCTAGAGCCTGCCCTGTCATGACGGCCTTTTTCCATTCCTGTCTCCATGACACCTAATGTTCATAAGTTTCTCCTCTTCCTGGGCTAAGCCAGATGGTATACTTACTATCAAAATATCCTTGTAGCATGAGCTAACCTGTTTCATCTCTATATTTGGAAAGGGGAGAAATATTCTAGTGGCTTGATGTCATTGGTGCTTCAAGGCTACAGGAATTATTAGTAGGAATCCTCAGCTGTCAAAATGTAGCCGAGTGAAAAATACAATCCGAACATCTCCTTTTTTATTTTTTTAGCTGAGCTTATTCTTAGTACGCTTAAGACATCAGAAAGTACGTTTTCGGAATCAAAACTGCAACATATTATTCTAATTAAACTCAATTTATGATTACAGCAGTGAGACACATTAAGACCAAACAGAAAACATAAAGCAATGTGAAATGAATGAATGAGCAGAAACACATTCAGCCATTCCTGAACTGCTCTCTCCCTCTCTCTCTCTCTCGGGGCTAATCTGTTAGTCTTTGCCTTTTTCTTTAAAGTGAAATCCTGTGATATGGGATTCTCTCACTCCTTAATAACCCCCCCCCAGCAATGTCTTCCTGAGGTGTCCAAGTCAGGGTGGGCTGTGTTTGTTGAATGCTGCATACAATTCCCTTTAAGGACCATTGAGGCAGCACACACTAGCCACATTAACGAATTCTCCAGCCCCTCAGTACAGGAGGACAATATGGGAGCCACCCTGCTCACACTCCCTCACGGCAGCTGCTGTAAAATGCAAGGGCGACGAGTCTCTCTCTCAGGTAGAGTGCAGTGTTCCACCGTTCAGACATAGGTGCATGATATTGGGGGGGGGGGGGTGTGCACTTTGTTTTCCTTACCCTATATCAGGGCTATTCAAATCACGGTCCTCAAGGTCTCAGCTCTGCTGATTTTCCAGCTTTCCTTTACCTGTGAGCTGGGTGTGAAGCCTCTGTGCCCAATCAGAATTAGTGATTTTTAAAGTAACTTCCTGGGAGAAATAAAAACAAGGCCTGGATTTGGAATCGAGGTCTAGATTTGAAGAGCCCTGCCCTGTATGTTAATGCACACGTCTGATCCACACTTATCCTGCTTATTTTGTCTACTTATAGCTTATGCAAAGGTTCAGTGTGCCAGGTTTTTGCCAATTAATTGTAAGAGTGACTCAGACGATTAGGGGGGCACTGCCTCTCGCTGCCCCCCCAAATTCCACCTATGCTTTCAGGGACACTGAGGCACAATAATGATCATACCTATGACTGAGGTGTGTGCATGACATCTGTGTGACAGCTGTACTCAGCTACTGACTGGGTGCTGTAATGAGACTGATGGGTGATTGGTGGAAGGTGTGCCTGTTGGGGGTGGGGGGGCAGGGGTGGTTCTACATTGCAGCTGTTCGACCGAATGGCTTTTACAAGCCGCCCCCTTCGGTTCTTCTCTACAAGCCAGACACCGGCTGTCAAGAGGCCTGTAATAGAGATCTAACGTTTCTCCTAATGACAAGGCCAGAAAAAGCCTCACAGGGAGATATTATAGCACAGTGGGTACCTATGGGCCAAATTTCTTCTATATAATGCTGGAAATATAAGATTATGAATATACCAGCAGAATCAGTCGGTATGGAAACATAAGTGGCAGTTCCTAAACTTAAACCCAGGATAAGAGAACATGTCCCAGGTTCACATACTATGTTTACTCTACACTGTGCGTCTTATCTAGAAGAATTTTATTGAAAAGTATATTTAAAAAAAAAAAAAAAAAAAACCACGGAACCACAGCCTCAGAACCCACGGGTAAGAAAAATATATCTTGCACTGGCTTATTTCACTGGATGAAATTCCACTTCTGCTGCTGGTAGTTTATAGAGTGTTTTTGAACCACTGCTTATATAAGCCTGCTTGCATTGCAGGAACTGGTGAGACGGGAAATCCAACAAAAGCTCACAAGTTAAAGTCCAGGCTCCAGTTCTAGTCTGGACTGGAGAAAGGTGTGTGAGACCTGGGCAGTGGGTAGTCAAGAAGCCAGAAGCATTCCTCGCATACAATTCGTCAGTCTGCCTCGTTCACACATGAGCCCACTGCAGCAGGATCTACACGCTGACCACTCCCCGGTCTGGGTGCAGAACATACAGATGCCTCGCTGAAGAGGTGAACTCACAAGACGAACCCAGGTCCTACTCCTACCCTGATATCTGGCAAATAGTAATTTTTTTTTTTTTAATACCATGTTAGGAAAAAATGAGTTACAAGCAAACAAAAAGAAAAGCCAGGGTTAAAGATTAAGAAAAGCTCGCCTTGTACCCAATCCAATCATTACACAGTGTAGTTATTTTGGCAATGTGTCATGATACTTCCTCCAAACAAGGTACATCCATTACATCATGCTTGTAGCCCAGCTTGTAAAACAGGACTGGCCCGCCTCACTCCCAGAGCTTCTTGTGCCTGCTGACCCAGGTTAACACAGCGACGGGTGAGTGTGTCTTCATCGTGGCCTGTTGAATTTTTTGCATGGGATTGATCATTATTGCCATAAAACATATGAATATATACAACCCATATCCACAGTGTGATACTCAGGGGGTGATTTTAAGGGAAATGATCACTAAGTGGTGAAACTAGGGGTTTCACAGTGGACAGTGAGGCCAGTCCCACGGCTTGAAGGAATATTATTTATCCTTAACAGTTATTTATAAGTGATTAAAAGTAGAGTCAGCTATAAACTGTTTTTGTGTGTTGCTGAAAAATGAGGCTGCTGTTTGCCAGAGAACATAACTTCTGGCTGATGGAACCACTGGAATTGATGTCCACCGATGATGCCATTAGCATCGCAAGAGAAAGAGGCACTGCGAGCAAATTCAAAGGGAACAACACGGGTGGAGAGAGTGATCACATGGCCGTGAGAAAACACTGAATCTTGGAAATTGTATAGATGGCACCTGGTTACATAATCTAGCTGAATGACACAGTAAGTATTGCTTTTCTGTGTAACGACGGGAGGCTAAAGATTCATTCACGATATTCTGGCTCACTGGGCTGCAAGGAGCTGCCAGATAGCTGGGGGGGGACAACGCTCAGAAGAGATCATTTCCTATCAGTACATTTTTTTAGATTGCTATTGTTTTTTTGGCTGGTGCCAGTCGGCCACACTGCCGAAATTAATTTGATGGCTGTGGGGAATTAATCTGTCTCCAGTCCTTCTTTTGAGATGGGGAGCAGAGCCAGCGTGTTTTTAGGTGCCAAAGGGTTCACAACTGCTTCACATTTATAACAGGGAATGAAAGTTTTTCTTCTTTTCAACCAATAGCAACCCCTGGAGAGCATTAACCAATAGGAGCCCCTCAAGACGTTTTCAACGAATAGGAGCCTCTGAGGAGAATTTAGACCAGGCCCGACACAGCGCCTGGTGGTGCAAAGGGGCTGTGGTCTTTTAAACGATATGGACAAACCATGCTTTTCTGCAAACCGCTGCATTCTGGCAAGTGCTCCAGTAATTCAAGAATATCTGGGTTCCACCCCCCCCCCTTTTTTTAAGCAACAGAACCGCACTTGATGTCTTGTTGAGGAAACAAACACATGGTTACACAAACACACTCCAAACACGATCCACATGAAAAGTGCAAACAAGGAATGTTATACATTTCGGCACGGCTACGTAACACACGGCAGGCCCTCAGGCGGACGTGTTACAAATGGACAAACAAACAAATCCACTTTCTAAACACATTCAGCATTTCGAGTGTCAGGCAAGTATGCCCTGAAATCGTCACACATGCCAAGAGGCACGGGAGGTCTCCCAGCGGCGGGCAAACGGCTCTGGCTCCACGGAAAGAGTCAATCTGCCATCTAACGTTTCCTCTATGCATCCTCGTAACAGCTTGGACTAGCCTCCCACTGCTCAACCGCACGTTCCACACGCGCTCCCTGTAACTCTGGAATCCTGAGAGCGATACATTGCACTCGGTACCCCGTGGTTGGCGCCACTTACAGCAACTATGGTCCAGGCCCCCGTACACAGAGAATCAGTGAATCACGGTAGGCCACGCGAGGCCATTTGTACCACAGATTGGATTGTTTTAATTTAATCTTTTCATTATGCCGCTTTTTTGGAAGCTCCCTGATAGTTGCTGGGACAGCTGAGGATCTGAGGAGGATGGCAGGGGCCCTGCATGCTGAACCCGAAGCCGGCGTCTGGATGGGCAGGAGCAGAGACTTGGCTCTGCATCGCCTGTCTAAACAATCGAGCCTGACAGCAGGCAGCAGCCCCACAGTGGATCCAGAGGCACAGGCACTTTGAGTCTGGGCTCCTCCACTCTGTGCCTGGAGGTCTGGAAGGACAGACATGTAGTAAACCAGCTCTTTGCTGCCTGCCTTATATTTAGAAAATTTCCTAGCATGACCCTGAGAACAGCTGAGGGGATCAGTGGGGTGGGGGGGGGTGGCGGGATGGGACCAGAGGGAAACATAAAGGTGTTATGACAAATCACACCTGACTGAGAGATGCATTTTGGTCCAGTCAAGCACAAAAATGTGCATGGAAACCTCATTGCTCACTGGGACTATTGTGGCCCACTCTGTACACCCCATTAAGGGAGTGCAGAAAGGGAACAGCGGCATGTTAGTCCGCTGGAACGAACAGCAGCCTCGAAAAAAAGCAGCCCTGGATCAGCCAAGGTGCTGGCCGAATACAGATCATAAGATTGATTTGGAACAAGAGCAAGGGTTCTGCCAGAACTCAATCGTAATTATTCGGTTCCACATGTTCAGGCTTGAGCAGAATCTTTATTGTAATGTCTCAAAAATTCCCGGGGGGACTTAAAAAGTATCCCTGATTGTTGAAACGGGCAAACATAGCGTTCCCTCACTGATCCAAACACTAAACTGAATTAGAGCTGCATTAAGGAATGTCTTAGAGTCAACTAGAATATTCTGTTTTAAAAAAAAACAGACCACATTGCTCGGCAAACAGACCTACACAGTTAATCCGAGGTCAAATTGAGAGAGTGAAAACAAAAGTAAACAGGAACAAGAAGTGATGCCATGCGGCATTTAGTTGGGTACCCAAAGCCCCAAGAAGTGATGCCATTGATGTGGCATTTAGTTGGGTACCCAAAACCCCAAGAAGTGATGCCATTGATGTGGCATTTAGTTGAGTACCCAAAACCCCAAGAAGTGCTGCCATTGATGTGGCATTTAGTTGGGTACCCAAAACCCCAAGAAGTGATGCCATTGATGTGGCATTTAGTTGGGTACCCAAAACCCCAAGAAGTGATGTCATTGATGTGGCATTTAGTTGGGTACCCAAAACCCCAAGAAGTGATGCCATTGATGTGGCATTTAGTTGGGTACCCAAAACCCCAAGAAGTGATGTCATTGATGTGGCATTTAGTTGGGTACCCAAAACCCCAAGAAGTGATGCCATTGATGTGGCATTTAGTTGGGTACCCA
>JAODJU010000025.1:1306354-1348678 GCA_026776725.1 Gnathonemus echidnorhynchus
CATTGATGTGGCATTTAGTTGGGTACCCAAAACCCCAAGAAGTGATGCCATTGATGTGGCATTTAGTTGGGTACCCAGACCCCAAGAAGTGCTGCCAGTCTCTGAGACAAAAGTGCTCCACTGTTTTGGATACAACCATATCATGTATGCTTATTTAATTCCTCTTACAAGTATCTGCATGAATTCCAAGTTGGCAGGGATCGGGGAGGAATTTTGTTCAGGGGGAGGCCCTGGATGTTATTTTAAAGTGTCTGGCCAAAGATGCTAGTGATCACGGCAAGCTGCGAAGAGGAAGAGGCACTTTGGTTCGTCACGGGAGAGGCGCTAAGGGGGCCAGCGTAGAGGGCTCCAACCATAAACCAATCGGCCAGTTCTCAGAGGATATATCCAGCCCAAGACTCAATGTAAGATTTGAAATTTGATTTATTTAGGCAGTGCCATCATGGCCATCATGGTCGAGGAAAACGGTGGGAACATGCAAGTAAAGTTGAAGGCACCTATGGATCAGATGAGGTCAGCACAGCAGGAAGTACCATGATGGCTTACAGAGCCACCCATTGTAAGAACAGTGCCTTGAGACTCATTCTGAAATACTCCTCTTCTGGTTAGAAGTCTAAAATCACGCCCGGACTGTCACAGTCACGCGTATTAGCAGATGGACAAAAGCCTTCCTGTGTGAACGTGTCTCTCAATTTAGGCCCCAGCTGTGCCATGAATCAGAACCATGCCCTAAAGCCCGGTGTGGAATCCCTTCCCAAAACCGGCTCCGATACGTGGCGGGAAGCTGGCATGGATGCTTAGAACAAATGCTCATATTTGTCTGACTTGCTCCCCAGCTCGAAATTGGCATTCCCATGCCGCAGACACGACGTAGTTGTGAAAACTGCCTTTCCGTCAAAGAAGTATTGAAATCAACTTTACTACCCAGGGGGCTCGATGCCAGACGGTTTAGCGTACCGCCCCTTGATTTGGCAGACGTAACGTTCTGCTCACTTTCAAATGATCTAGCTGTATATTATGAGAAAAAGGCCTGGAGTATATTTTGGACACCCCATTAGCCTCCGCAGGACCAGAAAAAGCAACGTGGAAGCATACTTATGACTATATCTGGTCCAGCGGAGATGACCATCGTGACAGGGGAGGGGGTGGAAGCTCGGAATGTGGATAGGGTGGGAGGAGAGCAAGGGGAGAGAACGAAGGAAACAAAGCTTGAGTCCACATCCAAAGTGCTACATGACCTGCAGCTTTTCACCTGAGATGCCCTACAGGACAGAGACAAACTGCATGGAGGCCTCACTTTAGAATAATGAGGGAATCAGTTTCTTGGCTTCAGCTGCCTCCATGTAAGCTTTCTTGGTTGATTATATAATCAGCTGTCCCTCGCTGAAAAAACACTACGCACCAGTTCACTCTTGACAGATTCTGAAAGCTTTACCTTCGGAGTTTTATTTATTATTCAAACCTAGTTACTGAAGGAGTGCAAAACTCCAGAATATCCCCAGTCTGGTCAGGCCTTGATACAAAATCAACAAATGCGGGGGCAGGCCTCCGTGACAAACAACTTATTTTCATGAATATAAACCACGAGACACGGTTATTTCTGGGCGTGAGGGAACCCAGTGTTGTTGCCTGTAGCACGTGGCAACAAGAGCAACGTACAGCCCCCGGGGCGTTATATGCTCATCTAGCAACCGAAAATAACCCAAAAGCCTCAGTGACATCAAAGCAATGGCCGCAAAATTACAGGCCATGAGGTCGTTCGATCTCCGGCGGCAGGACTAATGACCACGGCGTTTCTGGAGCCGCCATTTTGCGGCATGAGGACATACCAAAAATAAATAAATAGGAAAACCACCCGGGCTGACAATCACTAAGCTGTGGCTTCCTCCACATCAGCTCGGCGAAAATGAAACTGAAAAAGAATTTTAAAACCCTATGTGAAAAAAAATAACATCAGGGATCTTGTCCCATCTTCCCAACGGTTATCAAGCATGACGAGATCCTGCCTCCATATCATTGTGCTAAATGGCAACATTTTACTAGACACACATGGATTAAATGGAGCATCTTGATCCTGACGACATCGACCAATCCTCCTAACATTCCCAGGAATTAGGGGAAGCAGGGGAAAAATAACCAGGAAAAATGAGTGACGGTTTCATTCACCTTTTAAACTCCTGGCTGACTATGCTACAAATCATTGATAAATGGTTTACACTTTATTCTGCACATAGTTGTAATACTGACCCCTTGTTTGAAAGCCATTATCGCCTCTGAAAAATGAAGTAAAAATAACCAGCTCCCAGTACTGCATGGCCATCCTGTCAGATACTCCATAAGCAAACCGTTTGGCCAAGTTTATAAAAATATATGAGACACCTGTGGGCATGAAAAGCAGAGGACGCCTGTGCTCTGGAGTTAAATCACTGCTACATGATAACCGTGATGATAACCGTGTTTGTATAAGATGAGCTCTTGGGGAGGGACTGCGGCCCATCGAGCTTTTGGGGGGTGTGATCACCATCTGGGGGCCGTGCCTGCGGTATGGTCAGTGAGTGGCCCCTACACCACTGGAGGGGATTCGTGGAAGGAGAGCATCTGGTTTATGTGAAGCATGAGGTCCTGTTCATAAACCTTGGGGAAGGGGGTTAGGAGACAGTCTGAGGCCTACGACAATGTACCTTTGTGCAGGACCAAACAGCGGAGAGCGATTAGGCTTGCCATTATGCTATTGTGCTAAGATACTATCCCTCCCCATTATGGGTAACTGTGGCTTCTGGCATGCCCCCCCCCCCACCAGAGATTCCATGGTACGTCTAAATAACACCCCCTCCAAACGCATCTCAGCCTGGGCACTGGAAATTAGACCGATAACTCTGTTTATTTAGACTAGGCAGAATCTCTGCCAACTTCTGCGTTAGGTTTGTGGGAGGGGGGTAAATAGCCATCCTGGGGGAGCAGCCCCTTCCCCTCCACTCGCCTCGGTCCGAGCGCTAACTACCATCATAAACCCAGCGAGACAACAATCTACCATCACGTACAGAACAACTTTAATTTCTACAATTCCGCCATTATGCAAATGGGGTGCAAATGAATCCCCCTTGCTCTACGTCCGGTGAGTAAAACAAAACCAGACAAACTTCAGTTTGAACTTAATGACCCTTGGACTGGAATTTTTACAGATGCATTGTGCTAGACGACATGGAGAGAAATTTGTTGCAGCAGAGCAGTTCATCGAGGTAATCACACTCCGCTGGGCTCGCAGTAGAGCTCCGTTTTGGCTGGGGAGAGTGATAATTAACCATCCCACAGCGGATCTTAAATGCAAGAAAAATGGCTGGAGCCACAAGAGCTAAAATGGGCTGGTTTATGTGTGTAGGTATAGGAATGTTTATAGCTGCTGGGCTCGCGGTTACATACAAAAAAAAAAGGTGACAGTGGGCAATTTCCCAGCATTCTTTGCATCTGTTTAGCATGTTTTAAATATCTTTATGTCAGGCTCCCCCATCTACACATAGCAATATCAAGACATTTTGGACAATTTTATGTTCCCAATTTTGTGGGAAAAGTTTGAGGAAGACCCTTTTTCTGTTCTAGCATGACTGTGCCCCAGTGTACAAAGCAAATAGAGGTGCAACAATTAATCAACTTAGTCGACTAAAATCGACAACCAAATTGGTTGCCAACTAATTCAATAGTCGATCATTTGGTGATAACATCACATGTGTTGTAATGTTTTGATATTACCGCTCAAATTATCCAAAGCACTAGGCCAGCTTCAAAAACAAAAACCTCCAAAGTGTGGGAGCACTTCACGTTAAACTCCGAAAAAACCATGTTGTCAGTTGCACAGTTTGTAAAGCTGCATCCTCTATGCTTGTGCATCTGAAGAGGAAGCACGTTTGCTCACTGAATGAAGAGGACTTGGTAAGATCTTGGTAAGTCAGTTATACTAGCTAGCTATTTAGCTAATGTTAATATTAAAAGCCATTCTACTTCAGCTGTAACATTTTCTGTTTTGAAATACATATTCTATTGAATTTTTAATTCAGTTTGATAATACTGGCCTTACACCTAATCACGGTCACAGAAACATTTCCATTCTTGGACTAAAATCATGAGAGTTTCGCTGGAATTGTAGTGCGCTCCTGTCATCTCAATCATTAGGTGTAAGGTGTTCAAAATAGCTGTCTTAAGTCAGTCTTTCTAGCGTCTTGTTTCGATAAAATCAAAGATGTTTAATATTATTATAAGTTTTAAGTCTTGGCTTATGCAAATAGTGAGGTGGACATTGTGAACTAGACATCCTACCTCTGCTGTAAGTTCTTGGAGTCTTCCACATATCGATAGCGGCTCCCTGACTCCCACAAATTATATACAATATCCCA
This sequence comes from Gnathonemus echidnorhynchus, assembly GCA_026776725.1. Classification (NCBI taxonomy): domain Eukaryota; kingdom Metazoa; phylum Chordata; class Actinopteri; order Osteoglossiformes; family Mormyridae; genus Gnathonemus; species Gnathonemus echidnorhynchus. Next base: position 1,310,743 of record JAODJU010000025.1, read on the forward strand.
GAAATTGTTTTATTTAATTTTTTTGACAGCAAGCATGTGTGAGAGAACGTGAGAGAGAGAGAAAGAGAGAGAGTGAGTGAGTGACAAACATAGTGACAGAGTGAGAGAGATATGCTTTGCATTAGACTGATGTCATGTATACAGTATAGGCTAATGCTAAGTGCAAGTGGTGATTCAGGGAATGATTTTAGGAAAACTGATGTAGTTTTGGTAAATTTAATTGCTGCTACATTGATTATCCTTGGTTTTAAATTTTAACACAACCAATGGATATTGGATATTTTATTTATCTTTTGTATTAACAGGAACTCTCATTAAGAGAGTGCATTTTTGAATAAAGTATTCAGCTTTACTGTCTTGATTGTCGGCAAACGCATGAAACTCAAGCTAAATTTAAAGAGTTATTTGGTAATTGGACGATTCATCTAACTATTCGATTATTTGTTTCAATGATCAATAGATTATTTGACTATCAAAAGAGATGTTTGTTGCAGCCCTAAAAGCAAAGGTCCATATAGACATGGTTGGGTGAGTTTAGTGTGGAAGAACTTGACTGGCCCACACAGAGCCCTGACCTCAACCCCTTTAAACACCTCTGGAATGAAGAGTGGCAGCTGTTATAGGTGCAAAAGGGGGACCAACTCCATATTGGTGCCTATGGATTTAGAATAGGATGTCATAAAAGTTCCTGTGGGTGTAATGGCCAGGTGTCCCAATATTTTTATCCATATAGAGTAGCCCATACCAGAGCTTCCTGTCCAATTGGAGGAGTATTGCCCTTTTGTCAGAGACTAAAGTATGAGGCACACATTATGTTGGTAAATAGACAAACTTACAGCCCCCCTAGGTAGGCTGTATTCCCTTGGATTAATTATATAGGAAATATGGGGGTGGGGAGTTCTGGTGTGTAGGTTAGGAGAACACTGTGCAGAAGGCAGAAGGTCCCCTACTCAAATTCCAGTATTGGCAGAGCAAAGGCAGCACTGGGCCCTTAACCCCCCCACCCCACCACGCTTTCTTAAAAAATGTATGTCACTCTGGATAAAAGCATCTGTTAAAGAAATTAAACATAAATGTGTCCGGCAGAAATCTGACCACCGATGCCAAGTCCTAGAAAGCCTGTCGTTCTGCTCCTTTTATGTCAGAATTACAGGCCCTGACACCCAGACAAGTGTAAAAATGATGGTCTATGCTGGGGAGGGTGAGAGTGGTGAGGAAGCAATTCTGAAGGGAAAACAAATATTCATCCGGTCTGGCCTGCACTTCCAGGGCTGTACAGGGGCCATACAAACACAGCAGTGACTGACACTGCTCTTGGGCTCCATAGGGCAGAAGGGCAACCTATGTTTCTCCTGGACCCCAGTGCTGTTGATACAGACAGCTGCATCCACAGGGGACCCCACCTGGTCCTCATTGCCATGGTAACAAAGGCCAGCAAGTGATTGGCTATACTGAGGTCAAACCTCAGCCCGACTTCTCAGCCAAGCCTTAAAGGTTGATCACAGGTCTCCCGAATGTGTGACATTCAGACACAGTCACAGAAGGTGAAGGACTTCTGTGAAATGACAGGAGATTGTGATGCACATTGAAGAGGTCAAAGCTGAATCTGCAGCTTTTTCTGTGACTCCATTATATAACCGGGCCGGGGCTAACAAGGTGCTGAACAGGCAGGACAGGTGAATGTCGCTCTCACACCCAGCCGTGTGCTATTCACCTCACCCAGAGTACGGAAACAGGCCCCTACGGCTTGCAGTGCGTATAACTTTCACAGGTTACCTTTATGAGGTGAGGTGGTGGGGGGGGCTCGCTCATCTAAAGCGACCGAAACATGTAAACCATCTGGAGGGGCAGCTATATATCACAGCTACAGGTTTATCTCCTCGATGCCCCCCCCCCCCCCCCCCCCAGCATGCCACGCCCGTCATGTGGCTGCAAATCGCGGCAACCGCCTCCACTGGCACTTCCTGTCTGATGAGGATAGCAGAGCCCTGGCTGGCAGAATGGCTTTTCCAGGCTGCTGCCCACTGCAGCTGCTTCCCAGGATGCATTGCAGGTCTCTGAGGGACGCTCCCCCCTTGGGAGAGGTGACAGTGTACAAAAAAGAATGGAACACCTTGAAATCCACAGCCATCCTCTGTTTTCTGAGCTAAAATCTTACAAAGACCAGCATCGCCTTACTGCTGCATTCATAGAAAAACCTTGTGAGCCTGTTTATAGTGTTACAGGTAAGGAACGAGGAAGCAAACCTGATGTGGAGAACAGGGCCGGAGAAATATTTGCAAGCAAAGGGGGCAACACAAGGATCCACACAGATGCCCACAGACGTGGGGTTGCCAACTCTCGAGTCCTACGGCAAATCTATATTATTCGTAAAATTAGCTACTTTAAAAGTATTGGGGTAGTTTGCAAACCCTATAGACTATTTACAAGGTAATAAAACTATTACATGCATGTAAACGCGTGTCAATGTGTGTGCAGACTTGACTCAAATTGAAAATCTCACTCCAGCCAGCTGACCAGAGTTGGCAATCCTGCAGACGCTTTCAGGTCCACATGGTCGTCCACTCTACCGCCTGTCTGCATGAGGTTTGTCTAATTACACTACAGCTTCCGGCTAAACTAGCGAGCCGGCCTGAGAATGGCTTCTGTCACTCTCTAAATCAGAAACACAGCTCTCTGATGTTCTTTCTCCCCGTGCTGTTTTTTCACTTTGGCCCCTGCCCGCGTCTCCTCCAGCTGTTCTCCACCTCGTCAGGGGAAACAGTCACTGATATTACCACCTCCTGAGGCACCTCCCCTCACCTCCCAACGAACGCCATCTAATTCCAGGCATGACCACATGGAGCATAGTTGCATGTATAAAGCTTCAGATGGGGTCTGAACTTGGTCTGGGTTTGCTAACACAGGTGTCCCACGCACCAATGGCAATGGATCGGGGGCTAAATATGCCCCCAGGCCCAACCTTGAGTAATACTGCTGCCAAGGTGACCGGGCACAGGGGGCACATTTCCTGCCACGCCCAGCCCCTCTCGTCCTGTCCGCAGTACCGACATCCTAACGGAGGGGAAACACTGGGGAGCCGGACTTCCAACCCAGCTGTGCGGGAAATGGTCCCATCCAGCACTGGAACCCGTAAAAGAGACCCATGAGGAGGTCTTACTAGGAAGGTCTCAACAACCCCCAAGGAAAGCTCCACCCCCGAGGGGAGCTAGGCGTTTACTGGCCCAGCAGTGAGGACGGGCTGTGTCTGCGGCTGCAGCCTAGACGGCTTCACTAAACCACAGCCACAGAATGAAAATCAAGATGGACCATCACCAGTGCTTGGATGGGAGCTCCTACTGAAAAAGCTGCACTTTATTTCATTTCTGACACACTGGCCTCGCCGTCCCTTCCACCGAGGGAATTGGCCCAGGGAAGAGAATTCAAACGCGGACGTAAATTGGATTCGGAAAGATCGGGGGAGTTTTCTGCGGGAGGAGACATGTAGGCTGAAGGTGCCAGTTCCCAGCCCCCTAAATCAGTTTGGCTCCCCGTGTGGTTTTTCGATCCATTTTGGTTTTAAAAGCCTACCGGCCCTTTAAAAGCCATCACTTGAGTCTGCAGTGACATTACGTGGGGAGCTCAAACCGCAAGCATCTGGGCTTCTGACCCACAGCCTGCCACTTGCCCTCACATCCTTCTCCTTCAGTTCAAGCTCTCGCCACCCATCGTGCTCACGTCCTGCTCCAAACTGGAATGATCACTCTGCGGATTACAAGGTCATGTGTCAAAAGCATTGGAGTGGACGTTCAGTGGTAGCCTTCCCAAGTGGCCCCAACAGCCCATAACCACGGGTCATGCCTCATGCCACCATGCCGGGAACCATCTTTAGCACACTTCATGATCTGGCACCTGCCAAACCCTCATACATCCCAGTCCCCAGGGAACCTGAGATGGTCTACGGTTTTGCTCCCTCGCAGCTCTCTACCGAGAGCAAACACATGTTCTGTCTGGGGATCCCCAAGGATCGGTTTGAGAAATATTGTCCTAGAAAATGGGCTCTTACCCATAATCTGCCCACTGAAAGTAATTCTCTGGCCTTCTGTTGCTGGCATTTGTGGTGATGGTAGCAGCATCCTCCAGCATTTTTATAGCCAGTCTTTCCATTTAAAGGGCCCCTCCACCTGGAGAAATCATCAAGATCTCTACAAACACTGAAACCACAATGTGGGAGGGGGGGGGGGCGGGTTTTTCACATACTGGCGAACGGCTCAAAGAGGCAGACCAGTAATTCAGAGACGTCTCTTGCAGCCTGGGGTCGCCCAGACATCTCCAAGGAAGACTCCGGCAGACCCTATTAATGGCCGCCAGCCGTGAAGAACTGAACCAGCAGGCTACAAACCGCATTCCTGAAATGGAGAAAAAAAGCAGAATCGCCTGGCCGGACAGACAGAAACACGGAACTGACATGCACTGAAATCCGAGGTGCTGACAGACTAGCTCACAATCACAGGCATCATGTTTTTATTTTCCCTTATCATCAGCTGCTGACATCACGCAAACTGAGATTCCTCAGTGGCACTTGGCCAATGAGAGGGTCCACAAAGGCTGTCTGAACCAATCAGATTCTGGAGCTGAAGGCTAGCTGTCCAGGAAGACCTGCTACCCCTCCAGGCACATGACCCAGCCATTAAAAATCGAGAATCTTCATAAACGACAACGACCCCACCCACCATCACAGAGACCTCCCCAACCACATGGTATTCTGGAACGTTCTATAAGATGGGGGAGGGGCACCAATAGCCTAATGGCCCAAATCTGCTTCCCAGACAGAGACAGACCTCACGCCTCTCCTCAGACAGTGAGACCGAACTAGAACAAGGTGGATCAGGGTTGAACTTAGGGCTACTGTCTGCAGCAACGCTCCTCCTGGCAGGCAATGGGATGGGGGTAAAACCAGCAGGACATCATAACTGGAGCAGGGCGGGGGTCTGCTCACTTGTTAATTTGTGCTTGGCACCGGCCTGACGTTTCTCGCTGACCTCACATCGCTCCGCTGGTTCTGGCGGCACGCAGCCTGACGGCCGATATTCGAGACAGAGGGCCGCATCTGCACCTCCCCAAGCCAAGATCCCTGCCGCTCCCCGGCCTGCCCCTAACCTCGCCCCAAATCTCCACCCCCAGCTCAGCCTCATTATGATAATTACCACTATTATCTGCTTTGCGGGAGCTCAGTTGTTAGCCCTCGATGTTGCTTTCACATCATTATCCATTCAGAGCCCCCATGTCTACAGCCCAACACTAACTCCACCGCAGGGACTGGATCTCGCAACCTCCTGGAAAAAGTCCAGCTCCATAAACACCAGACCAGCTGCTCTTCACTCTCATACCCTCAGCTGAACCCCAACCCTCCACAATGTAATACCACATCCTAGCCTGAATACCTGCTGGTATAGTGTGCCAATTCCACATGCCTCATACCTCTATACAGGTACACATGTCTGTCATTATAACTTTATATTATCACAGCCCTCTGGAGAGCTGCCAGACATATCCTTCACCAACGGACTTCACTACAAGGATGGAGATCCTAAATGCCACTGTTTATCAGCATGATTCACTGATTTATTAAACAGTCTAGGGGAGCAGGTGAGGTTATGACTCGTTAATGCAGATGTGCCTCTCGATTGGTTGATCTTAGCTGGTCCTTCCAGAAGACGGTTCCCATGAAGACCCTTAAACCATCACAGTGTCTCTGTCTGCCATCCGACTCATCAGGCTCCACTCGAAGTCCCCACAGAAAAACACACGTGTTGGGATGTGTTTAGCACATAGACTCTAAGTGAAGCAGTCTGGGGGGGGGGGGGGGGTCTGCGAGGCTATCGGCATGCGCTACAGATTGAGCCATATGCGTGTGAGGTGGGAGCTCATCCTCTGATTAACACCACCTGTTGCTCTGAGCCGGTGGCTCATGGTTGAGGCAGGCATGACTCAGCGCATGTGATTCAGTATGCATGACTCAGCATGTGTGACTCAGCACACAGGGCCAGCTTCAGCATGCATGTGTGACTCAGCAGACGTGACTTGTGGCGGGTTCCTCCATATCCTGCATTCATGACTCGGGCCGCAGGAATGCCACTGCATCTGCGTCGAAGACAGCACGTGCGCTGCGACTGCCGACCCCCCCAATCCTGGCCATGTCTGAAACCGCAACTTTGAAATAATGAATATCAAGAGCGCACTAGAGGCGTGAATGTCCCCGCGACATTTTGCTTGCAGATATTTTTAGTCCGTAAAATCTGTGGGCACATCCTGAAAGATGTCAGCTGCAGGGGTGAGAGACCACCTGCTACCAGGGTGGAATAAATCTGTCCACTCGCAGGGGGGGTGACTATCCGAGGGAGCAGGGAACATGAGGAACACAGAGGAACAGGGTGGACAGGATGTCTCATCACAGGACACACTACAGGCAAATAGTCATGAAACTGGACTGCGAGAGGAAACCGGAGAAGGCAGAGGAAACCGGAATGACACCGGGGGCCAGACACAGCCCACACAGTGAGGGTGGGGCTACAAGCCCCGGCTCCGGAGGTGTGAGGCAATAATTCTGCCCACGGAGCCACCATGCTGCCCATGCATGAATCCACACACTCTCACAGATAGTTTGGTGCCTCATAGATATGTGAGCTGAAATTGCTGTGACCCAATGCCCAAGCCAGGCCATTCTGCACAGGTGACAGGCGCTTAACAAACCCTTCATCAGGGCCTGAGACAGTGCCGAGGTTCACTGGGCACCATGGCAACCGCCAGGACCGGGCCTGAGGTCGTCTGTGGCCGAGCCCCCAAGGTCATATTCACATATCCCAAAAAAGCAACGCAATTCTGTACCATTACTTCTCTCAGTAAAAGCGGAAATGAATGTACTGCAGGAAGCCCACCTCCCCCCCGTCACGGTGGTCGTCAATTCAGCAGTGCCAAGAACGTCACCGCACAGAAATAACATTTTTACAACTGGACGCCAAAGCAAATAAAATAACAAGATGAATCACATTTTTCCTTTCAGAATGGAGCATAAGATTAATCTTTCATTATCAAATGTGTTCCAGGAGCAAATCAAGTCTTGGTAAACGGACGGTTCCTTCACCTACCTATCGGCTCGTCGTTCATTGGGGTGAACAAGGTTTTAATATGTCCCAACGACGGCCAGCTTATCAGAATGAGATCAGAAACAAAGCCATTGCATATTTGAATCGGGGGTCATGAGGTGCAAGATGTTTGTTTTCATTTGTCATAGCCGTCAAGACCTCAAGGCATCTTTGGGACCCAAGACCACTGACTTTTATGGTCTATTAGAGATCTGCAGGTGCTGAACACATTTCATTAAAGGTTTACAGTATGTTTGGGGCAAAGTGGTGGGTGAATGTCAAGGCAGAGAGGAGGAAGAGAACTGACAGAACGGCAGCAGGAAGACGGGGGTGATGATGGACTCACGCGGTGGGGGGAGGCTGCTTGGTGGCCGGCGTCTTGGAGCCGCTGTTGCCGGCGTGACGTCGGGGCGGCTGAGCCGCAGCACCGGGCTGGATGGGCCGCAGGGTGCGGGAGTTTCCGGAGCGGACGTAGACCTGCTCAGGCGCCACCTCCTCACAGCGCCGCCCCTGGAAGCCGGAGCGGCACACGCAGGTGTGGGGGCGGCTGCAGGAGCCCCGGTTCTGACAGGGGGGCTGGCAGTCCGCTGTGGGGAGGAGAGAGGGATGCTGAGTCATGCAGGCAGAAATGGGACACGCCTAGGAGGACCCGGCCCTCAGAGCAAGTGAGGTGTTCATTGCTGGGCCTGACACTAGACACCCACATACAGGTAGAGTGGCACAAAACAGTGCTCCCCCAGGACCAGGGTGCAACATATAACGGCATAGAGAAGGGCAAAATGCAAAACACGTGGAAAAAAACCTGGGGGGCTGGATACAAGAGTTGTGTAGCAGTGTAGTGTATATGTATAACGTCTCGAACTTTCAAAATAAGGTGAAAATATGAGCCTTCAGGTGAACCACTCCAGTGCTTTTGAGCAAATAGGGCTCCTGGTTGCAGATGGGACTGTAATTTTGGGTTTGTTTCCCCTTTCTGGACGCGTTTAGCCTCATTCTTTCAGTGCAGAAGCCACAGAAACCCATTAATGGAGCTGCTCTTGGGGAGCGCAGTGCTGGAGACCGGGGGGGGCGCAGTGCTGGAGACCGGGGGGGCGCTCATGTTACAGCGTCACAGCTACAGTTACGGCTGAGGAGCGCCGGAGCTAACCTGCCCAAAGCTGCTAACAGAAAAAGAAACAATTAAAACGGTCGACTGACAGACTGTCAGGGGGAAGCGGGATTCCAGAAGGGAATTCCAGGGCTGTTTCACGCTTTGAAAACGGAATGATATGCGATTACTCTCCCCAAGCAAAGAGCCTTGAAACGAGGGGTTTTATTTTCCTTGTCGGGTAGGAAAGACGGATGTCTGAAGCATGTTTACCGATTGTCTCCGCAGACGCCGAGGGCCGAGGTAACGGGCACGGTTGGGCACAGCTGCCAAAAGATATTTGCTGGTTGGCCCCCCAGCCCCTGGCCCCCCAGGGGACACACACGTGATTATGAAAATAAACGGGTTCTCCTCACCGCAGTACACACAACACTCCTGAACGGGAATTTATGACGGTGTCCAGTCATAAGATCTTGGGTGGCTAAAGAAAACACAGCAAAGGGCAGCTTCCCCATCTACTGGTAGGGCCTCCAGTGACCCCTCCCCACGCTTGGCTTCACCTCAGCTTTACCTCCAAGGACTTACTGCCATCCACCATACATGCATATCACCAATGCCTTTCACAGCCACCAGCCACTCCAAACAGAAAGTTTGAGTTTTTAGCGACAAAAAATAATAATAACAAGACTAGACGCATCATAAAACACCAACAAAAAAAACTAAATCGGGCCTGTGACACTGGGGCCAGTGATTAAGGGCCTCAGCTAAACTTAGAGGGAGTTACAGCTAATTATGTAAGATAATAATGAAAAGAGCAACAAGGCAGAGGCTAAAATAACAGCCTGTGACAGCATTCCTAAGCGTTAAGGCGGGATACATGTTATTATTATTATTATGTTTTATTTATTTATTTTTTAAAAAGAACTAATTTGTTTCAAAAATTTGATTTAACTACTTTCAGGAAAATAACCCCCCTTTCCCCCCTGATGGATGGAACCCAGGGAATCGTGCTCATGAACGCATTTAAGGCAGAGTGTGATGCGAGTTTTCCAGCCCGCATTAAAATAAGAGGCAGTCAAGCTCTGTTTGGCTACGAGTTAAATATGTCATCTGCTAACTAGGCTTATATCCGGGCTGGTGCCACAGGCCGGCTCAGAGTCAGTGCTTAAGTGTTATGCTTTGGGGGGGGTGTAGAAGGGGCCTAATGAGAGCAAGGTCGAGCCTGTACACATCACCTGTGTGTGACATGCAGAACAGTAACCGGGGCGGGGGGGCTCTGAACAGAACAAATGTGACAGCCAAGGACAATCTGACTGAGGGCACCAGAGTCGACTGGGGGGGTGTCTGTTGGGCATCATTGGGTAATTCATTTGGGAGGGGCAGAGCCAGTCATTTGGGGGCCAAAACAGCTCTTAACAACTGCTGAATTTTCTGTTACCCCAACCTCCCCCCCACAGATTCCAACAGGAGACTGGCATCAGCTGACAAGGGGGGTTACTACAGTGTCACTGGCCCTTGGCTGGGTCTCGGTCCGCCGTCAGTCCCACACGGTAATTGCTGCCCTGCCAGTTTGTCTTACACTTCATTAAAATAATTGCCTCACATTCTGTCCATTTGACAAATATTCGGTTTAATTATTGCACTGGGGAATCATGGAAAAAAAAAAGAAGAAAACATTAGAAAATAGGAAGCGGTCAATGCACGCATCCAACGTCAGTCGTAATTACACAGCGAGTCAAGAGAACGAAGGAGAGCTTCAAATACAAGGAGAAAATAAATAGGCCGAAGCAGACTAGCACAGGGGTCGTGACAGGAGAGGCGTCTCTCACCGGGGCCAGACCCGCGTTTTCACTGGCAGCCAGCACAACAGCACTGGGGAAGGATCCGGCAGGTCCAACCGGGCCAAGAAGAAAAGCACAGAAAGCAGAATGGAATCCGGCCCGTCGCCCTTATCCCTGGGGTCGTGCCGGAATGTTGTATGAGGACATGGGGAGCCATCTTGGTTTTGACACAGCTTTTCTTTTGAAGGGGGGGAGGCAATTGAGGGGAAATGGGGGGGAGGCGGCGTCAAGATAACAGCCCCAAACAAGTCCGTGACAGCTGAGCCCACATTGTAAGCTAAGCTTGTCAAGTGCTTTTAACGAAACCCGGAGGACATCGCCACTCTGCTTAAGGCCAAAAGATCTGGCACACGCCGTAATCCATCCTTCAAAAAACCTTACAGTAACAGCCATTTGCAAGCCGTCACCATCGCAGAAGCGTTCCAGCCTGTAGCCCCAGCCAGCCTGTCTTTTCCAAAATAGCACAACGTGGTCCGCTGGCGACAAAGTGAACTGGTATAATTTATGGACCCCAAAAGGACCAGCTGGCTTGTAAACCCAAGGGGCAACCCTGAGATGAAACTGCAGAGCACAGTGGGCCACATCATGGAGCTCCAACTGCTAGACCTACAACCAAAAAAGGTGGAGCAGAGGAGGTTAGACAAACCATTCATAGGAGCGAGGTTGAAATAGCTAAATAAATAACAAGGGTTACATTCTGCTGGCTGCCGTCAGTTTGCTGCTGCAACTGTACTCACAGCAATGGCTGCATCCAAAGAAAGGTCCTGAAAGGCTTAAGGTATTTTCATTTTGTTCCGAGAGAACATTCCTCCATCTTAATCCAGTTAAGGACACTGTCTCTTAGGAGGATGTATCAGACAAAGGGCAGAAATTTTCTTTAAATGCTAAAATATGAATTATGCAGTAACAGAATCCCTCAGCATGCCAGATAAAGCAGCTTAAGGGCTGTGAGCTTACTTAACTATGCTGCTGCAGCAAAGGCATCCAGTGTAACTGCCTATCCTTCCAGCAAAGTCCGCGTCTGCCATAATAAACCATAGTAGGCTGATCTTGGCTTCCCGGGTGACCATCCTGGTGGTATTTTGGCGGAAACTCTGTGTTTATTTACAGCCTGCTATTAAATCTGAGCTAGACTCATGACCAAACAAGACCTTTGTCATTGGGAGCAATTATTTTTCATGCCCCACTTGACGTGCTGTAAAAAGGGGCAGGGCAGCAAAATATCTGACCAGGGACAGGGACAACAGCTAAATCCACCCCCTCATCCTCAAACCAGCCCCCACTCACCACCCAGCTCCCCACACTGCATAACTGATGGTAAGAAGTCTACAGAACAGGCCAGTGTGTTTTCACAGCCCACAGCTACTTCACACCGTAGCAAATGTATCTGTGTGTGTGAGAGTGTAGGGGGGTGTCATTTTTCAGCCCGTCTGAAATAGGAATCCCCATATATAGGGGAATTTAATTTAACATTTCCACCACAGATTTTGTCAAAATACCTCATGTCATTAAACTCAGACTGAGGCCATCGTGAAACTGACCACAATAATATTCGCCTTTCAAAGACCTGTTTTTTTATTGTGCCAGTCAACTCTGCAATATTACAATGTTATAATACCCTCCAGACATTGTCGCCCCCCCCTCCACCACCACCTCCATCCCGCAACACCACCGCTTCTGGCTATTCAGTAATTCAACCCATCAAACTTTTACAATCCATCCATTCAACCCATCATGAAATATTTGAGATTTCTGGAACACATATAAAAATTCCTGTTTCCTTACAAAGGTCAGCATTGCTGCCTGCTGCTCACTTAGTTAAAAAAAACAGACGATAAGATGCCTTCTGGGGAAATTCACTGTAATCGAATTATCACACAACATCAGACATCAGATAGGGGGTCTGACCATTTATTATTAATTTTAGCTCCCGTTTATCAATGTCAACTTTTGGCAACCATGTAGACAGCATTCCTGCAGAACTTTGCCTTCGCTCCAGGTCTTGAGGCTTCCCAATGGCATGATCATCGTTATGACGCCTGAATCCATCCACAATTATTCTAGTCATCTTCTTCTTGTACGTTCAGCTTTTCCAGGCATTTTCCAGGGCACTGGGTCTTCATAATATGCCCCAAATAAACTTTGTGAAGTAAAATTTCAGGTTAATACATTGTCCTCCAAAAAAGTGAAACTTGAACTTTGAGCATGACTCGATGGTTAATCATAACTAACATGGCAGCAAAACACTGACTAATAGGTACAGGTATTTCCTTCTGCGGTAGGTCTGGCCGGATCAGTGTCGTTTTCATGTTATTCTTGAATTTCCGATGCAATATTGTTTTTCCATCTTGTACTGCAGTTTACATGTCAAGTCACCCAACCAGTCCATACCTAAGTGTGGAAAGATTTTGAGCCGCCTGCCCACCCGTGACATGGACTACCTCCTGCTTAGCTTCACTCTCATGTGCACCAGGGTCCCCAGTTAGGTCCATTCGATTTGCGAGGGCTGAATAATGACAGTAATGACCTACACCTGTGGACTCGAGGAGAAGCTGTGTTACATGCGATGTACACCTGAACTAACAGTTACTTGCCCAGCGGATGCATTTACTAGTGATGTAGTCAAGATCATCTAAACCGAGACCAAGTCATTACCAAGTTCACAGTGTATCGAGACTGAGACAAGACCAAAACCAAGGCAGGGCAAGACAGAGACAAGACCAAGACCAAGGCAGGGTGAGACCAAGACAATACCAAGACAGGACTAAACCAAGTCAAGATCAGAAACAGACTAATATTTGAGTCTACATAACATAACACACTATAAATTGCAGAACATGGGCAGCATTTTGGGGCAATGCAGCATGGCACAGGGTCACAAGGTTATTTGAATTTTTCTCTTAAAATTTCAAGGCAAATGCTCCTGTACAAATGCAACATTTTTTCAAATAAGATGCACCTTATTGGTTGCATTTGAACTTTGAAGCAGGACATTTTACACCCAATCACAGTACTGTGTTAACCCTTTCAACACTATCTACTTTTTAGTGTTTTTCTATCCTTTCGATTTTAGGCTTATTACATCGGATGTTCATGAGTTAGCCACATATGCTTTATGCTTTTGTTTTCCAGATATTCGGGACATTCTGGGCTATCCAGATATAATCATAATTTCATGTGTAAATGCTGATATGGTCTCAATATCATCATCCTTACGAGGAAAAACTACTTGCGCCTATTGAAATTTCTCAATTTTTCGTCTCATCTAATACAAATATTTGAGGCACTACAAATATAATCTAATAAATGTTGAGATTAGAGCCTCTATGATGTGGCAATGCAGGATTTCTTTGGGGACCTTTTCATGGTTCAGCATTGTGAAGGAATACAGGGTTAGTGCCAGGCGGAAATGAATATCTTTGATGTTGCATCCATTTAGTAACTTAAGTTATCTGATAGACAGCAATGCATTATTTTATATTTATAGATATTTCCTTATTTATTTCTTTATAACATCTGAAAGAAATTGAAATAGAAAAGCTTTGTTTAGTTTATGATCCACTAGATAAACCTAGACATAAAGGACTGCTTTAGAGTCTAATGCTAAATGTTTATCGCTATAATTTTTCCGCCGATATACGCTATGAATGGTAAAGTGAAATTTGAGAAGGAAACTTTTATTTGGTATTTTAGCCTCAAACAACAAACCAACGCTGTAGCACGAGCATGTTTTGCATTTGTCGGGTTCTAAGGGTTAACAAACAGATGAATATTAAGCCATTGTGATTAATATTGATGTGTTTTGATGTGTGGTCTTGACTGGTCTTGAAGTAAAACCTCGAATCCTCTATGTCTGAGACCAAGACAAGACCGAGTCAAAATAGAGTCCGAGACAAGACCAAGACCGCAGAAAAGTGGTCTCGAACTAGCAGTGCTGCACTCAGACGTGCTCTTTGCCTGGAGCTGGACTGAAACACAGACCACAGTGGTCAAGCTGTATTTATAGAAACAAAACAAGAGGGCAATTAAAATAGGTTTTCTGGAACACACGTGCGTTTAATTGCCCGGTGTGCTGATTAAGACCAGTGGAAAAGCAGTTATTTCACTGAAGTATCCATTATCTAAGAAAACTAGGGTCAAATGGAGTCTGGAAGCAATAACTGTGCAATTGGCCATATTTACAGTACAGGAACTGGAGCTGAAAAATATCAGTTTAAGTGGGATTGTTATACCTTCCTCCTGTAGGGTGCCTTCAGACATAACTAATAAAATGTTTTCAATTCATACAGAACAAATGTATTTGACAAAGGTCAAACTCTGATGTCACGCCCGGCTCTGTACGATCCTCATGTGTGCCACGCCCACCTCGTTACCCCGTGTTTTTACCTGATGGTTCTCACCTGTGCCTTGTTCAGTTTGCTCTGTCTTGTGTATATCAGTCCGCATCTCCCCATGTATGCCAGATCCGGCATTGTATTGTTACCCGATGTCAGTGCCCGTCTACCCTCCGTCTACATTAAAACCCGTTTCCCCGTCATTCCGGCTTCCTGCTTCTGTTCACCCGCTCGCCTACCTGCACACCGGCGCTGATCGTGACTCTGAGGCATACTGTACAGATGCAGCTAACAACCACCACACCTCTTCATACACTATAAAAGTATACAAAGACACCTGGGCATTACACCTACAGTAACTTTTATGACATCCCATTCTAAATCCATAGGCACCAATATGGAGTTGACCCCTCCTTTGCAGCTATAACAGCTGCCGCTCTTCTGGGACTGGCCAGCACAGAATTTATGGAGTGTGTCCATGGGGATTTTTGCCCATTCATTCAGAGAAGTCTGTGGGGTTGAGGTCAGGGCTCTGTGTGGGCCAGTCAGGTTCTTCCACACCAAACTCACCCCACCATGTCTATATGGATCTTGCTTTGTGCACTGCGGCACAGTCATGCTGGAACAGAAAAGGGCCTTCCCCAAACCGTGCCCACAAATTTGGAAGCATAAAATTCTCCGAAATGTCTTGGTATGCTAAGCATTAAGAGTTGCATTTACTGGAACTAAGTGGCCTAGCCCAACCCCTGAAAAACAACCTCATACCATTATCTCTCCTCTACCAAACTTTACAGTGGGCACAATGCCTTAAGACAGGTAATGTTCTCTTGATATCTGCCAGACCCATACTCGTCCATCAGACTGCCAGACAGTGAAGCGTGATTCATCACTCTAGAGAAAACATGTTTCCACTGCTCCAGAGTCCAGTGGCGGAGTGCTTTACGCCACTCCATCCAACGCTTGGCATTGTGCTTGGTGATGTGAGGCTTGCATGCAGCTGCTTGGCCATGGAAGCTCATTCCATGAAGCTCCTGGTGCACAGTTTTTGTGCTGGGGTTAATGCCAGAGGAAGTTTAGAACTCTGCAGTTATTGAATCAACAGAGTGTTGGCAACGTTTACGCACTGTGTGCCTCAGCACTCGGTGACCCCACTCTGTTACTGTACATCGTCGAAATTCTGTTGTTGCTAAACACTTTCACTTTGCAATAGTACCACTTACAGTTCACTGTGGAATATCTAGCAGGGAAGAAGTTTCACGAATTGGCTTATTGCAAAGGCGAAATCCATGCTCAAATTCATTGAACCACCCATTC
Source organism: Gnathonemus echidnorhynchus (assembly GCA_026776725.1). Classification (NCBI taxonomy): domain Eukaryota; kingdom Metazoa; phylum Chordata; class Actinopteri; order Osteoglossiformes; family Mormyridae; genus Gnathonemus; species Gnathonemus echidnorhynchus. Next base: position 1,326,443 of record JAODJU010000025.1, read on the forward strand.
TTTCATAAATGTTTGTAAACCTGACTGCATGGCTAGGTGCTTGATTTTATACACCTGTGGAAATGGGTCTGAATGAAACACCTGAATTCAATGATTAAGAGGTGTATCCCAATACTTTGTCCATATAATGTATCTTTGGAGAGAGTTCAAAGCAGACCTTTGGTCAGAGGGATCCAGTTCAAGTTACTGCGGGATCTGCCATGCGGAGGCTCAACGTCATCCTCAGTGAATAGGAAACCGAACCACAACTGGCCGAGGAGCAGAGCACAGATACTCAGTCGCCGCGCTCCAACGTCTGGCTGCCATCGGACACAGGAGTGAACAGCCGCGATCGAAAAGGCCTTGAAGACAAACGAGAGCACAGAAAGTGCAAATTCGGGAAGCATATGATGTCCCGCTTGGCACAATGCGGGCAAAGTGCCCTTAATGCCATCGGGTCACAGGCTTCCAGAGCAGGCGCTTGGCCATGTGTGGAGTGCGGTGGCACGGTGAAGGGAGGTCGGCTCCAACCCGCCCCATGAGCTCCACTTAAAAGCAAACATATGCGTTACTAATGACATCTCGAAATGCTCCCCCGGCCCCCACCCCACAAACTGGAAGACTTTAATCAGCTTGCAAGCAACTTTTGGATATGATCAAATTAAGGAGGAATTCTGTGCAAGGGTGAGACTTGCATTTGGAGCAAGAGGCGAGCTTTCAGAAGGGGGAGGTATTTCAGGTCTGGATCTCGGGCCCTGAGCAGTCTGGGGAAAGATGGAAGGCTCAGCCCATCAGTCACCCCCCCCCCATCCCGAAGAGACCAAAAACGACTTTGCTCCCATCGCATGAAAGATGTCCCCCACATCTCTCACCAATTATGTGAAGCCTGGGAAGGGGTCTCCGGCACACGCTCACCAGTGGCGACGTGCAGCATGTCATAAAACAAAACAGGCGCTGCGGGTTTACGCGCCTGGCAGGCCGCCGTTGATCACACGCAATTAAGCCCCATTAAAGCTGGAAATTCACTGTTACAGCAAAGCTGAGCCCCCCCCCGCTCCTCAAGGCCCCCACGAGGTCAGAATGCTGCCTGCTGCAGCTTCCCCAACACTGCCGGATCATGTGATTTGGGCCACTGTGCGTAGACCGGGGCCTGGGGGGTGGGGGGGGGACGAGAAACCCTGAGACCATCGGCGTCACAGTATCTAACAAGACTGAACAACTGTCAGCCAGTCAGAACCAGTTCCAGACTTTTTGGGGCCCACGGTTCACACTGCAGACTGACAGACCATCTGTTCAGGGGGTAATTTTCAGAGGTCTGCCCCTCTTTGTGACCCATCACACCTGTAACCGTGAGGCAAACCTGACATTTCTGACCTATAAGAAGCAGACAGACAGTAGGCGCAAATCATAAATAAGGCAGATATTCTCATTTTGTCAGGTATCTCACCAACAAACAAGGAGACAGAGATTTTTCAGTTCCTATCCATGTGGCGGTTTGGGACTGGAAGCATAGGTGTGTCAAGGCCCTATCTAGGGGGGCTTCAACGCTCCTATTTTTTGTCACAGCCCCCCTGCAAAATAGGTTTTCTAAAACTATTTAACAATTTGTCCCGGATTTTCCTACATTTCACAACCCCCGGCTCAGTAAACTTTATCGTGGGGCTCCCCCCACAAATTTAATCATGGTGGGATAACATCCCATATCTCAGACCTGTGCCCCCTTAAGGGTCAAATTCTAGAATCACCCCTGACTGGAGGGCCATACATTAGATTACATTAAGGCACTTTGTGCCGAAAGGCTGGAGGAACAGCGGCAGTGATCTACAGCAGAAACCCCTGGATGGTCAGTAATCCAACAAAACCAGAGATAGTAATTCCAGACTGACGTAATTCCCAAGCTCAGTCCACAGCTTTGAATACCTGAGTGCTCAACCTTAATAAGACTTAATAAACTTTTTTGGAGGGGGGACAAAACATTCCATGCAAACTCTTTCGTGATGAGGATTTCCATTACAAATATACGGGAACCTGAATTACCGAATGTGACTTCGTATGACATGTCTCCCTATTAAGTTTTAGGTATGGTGGCCAAATCTGTGTGCACATAGTGATTGACCCACTGGCAGTGGTGCAGGTTGAACTGTGACTGGCATCTCAGCCTAACCTACCCACCCCCCCCACCACCACATACACACAAACCTGCAGGTCCTGCTGATTTTCCCACAACAAAACAGGACCCTGCGATTCCCCTCCCCAACACAGCCCCCAAAGGGGCTATCAAAAAACTCACTACGCTCCCCCTCATCTCCTCATCTCATCCAGGTTCCATGTGACTCTGCATCCTCCGCCTGCAGACGTGCCCGTCTCCTGTTCTTGTGGGGGGGGGGGGGGGGGTTTCAAAGAACAGATGTGAAGGAAGGTCTGGCACCCGAACTCTTGGCAGCAGAGGAGGTATGAAAACCAGATGCAGGCTTGTGGCTCCAGAGGGCCTTAACTTCGCTTGTAAATAAAGACAGAAATCACACAGGACCTTCACTAGACCCTGGTCACACCTGGCTCTCTATTACGCCACCTGTTAATAAACACCCCAATACCCCCAAGAACGTCATGTCTCATAGCAACCACCAGCCAATGAAACAATGGGAAAAAGATCAATCCAGCCAATGAAATAATGGCAATAACCTCAAACCAGGCAATGAAACAATGGCAATAACCTCAAGTCAGATGTCCAATCAATTACACCTAAATACCTCTTCCAGAGCTTGGGTTTGAAAGACAGATTTCTCATCATTACTCAAAGCCCACTTCTATCTGACTGACCCCATCAAATTTAAGATGCTGGAGCAAATCACCCGAAAGTTGTCAAATGTTCTTAAACTGCAGGAAAGGACAGAGGGGCCTAGCGGATACAGAGCAAATATTTTATCCTCGAGAGGCAATAAGGGAAACCAGTAAGTCGACAGGTCCACCGGTGTCCTTACGTGAAGGGACCCCACAGTAACTGACTGTCTTTGTTTCAACACCCCTGTCACCTGCTCATAATCAAAACAACAAGAGTCTGGTTCTCTCGACCCTGCTGTATAAATGTTTACTCAGTATCCAGCCAGGCCCCTCCAGCCCCCCCCCCCACCCTTCTCTGTGAGAAGGACCACCCGATTTCATCAGATTCCTCCCTTCTCCTCTGGATGTAAGGTTGTTGGCATACTAACAGGCACGAACACATGTCTGGTGCGGCCCTACCAGGCGAGCGGAGAGCTGTCTGCTAACCATCACTTTGAGAAAAGCAGGAATTCCATCGACGTTACTTATGAGGGGCGACGAGGCCCCTTCTGTGAACTTGGGGTGCAGCCCCAGCATAATAGTTACCTGCATATCGGAACCGTACTGCGGCACTATCTGACCATCTTACGGAATCGTCTTACTCAGCCATAACTAATACTCTTTCGCATTGCATCTTTTCATCTTCACGGATGATGGCACTTCAATTACTCAGGGAGATTACAGGGGTTTTCCTACCCTAAAGGAAAATGCATGAGCTAATGGTTGCCCCAATTGAAGAGTAATAATCACACTATAACCTTTGAATAAATGTGCTATTCTTCACATAGCTCGCCGGGGGAGGAATCAACGAGCCTTTGTCCTAAGTCTCTCAGAATACTTTCTGCTGGAATTACACACTCCGTTTCACACAAGGTCTCCGACGGACATCGAAGAGGGAGAAAAATCCACGCTGGATCTGGACAATCTCCCTGTCCCGCTTCTCACCCCCCCCACCCCCCACCCAGCCCCAGGTGGCTGAAGGGTCAGGGACTCTCTTCCAAAAACGCCAGCGCCTCTTCCCCGCTGACAGCCGCACCCTGTCGCTAAGCAGACCTTTGATCTCGGCCTATACGCCTGGCTCTCCTGCTTCAGCAAACCCAGTCTGTTTCAAAATCGATCATTTTCAGAAATGACTTTCTGAGCTCTCTGGACAGACATCAAACGAGCTGTATCGGTACGCTTGCAGAGCCGGGAACCCACCCAACTACTGCATGATCCACGTTGGGGGGGGGCATCAAATCAGTGCACCTCAGGACACCAAATATCCCAACAAGGCAAAACATTTGCTGCCAGTTTTCATATCAGCCAGTGGCTCAAACTCCCTTCTTTATATTTATCTGCAAAATTATCTTTCTTTTTTATCTTGTTTCCCTTACTTCTCTACCGTTTCTTTCACCTGCAGCTTTTCCTGTTACTGGACCTGAGCTGCTCATTCGAGGTGTCCAAAGAACTGCCTGTGGACCAAGCACGCGTACCCTGCTATGCCAGATGTCCCAGTACAAGGGATCCCCAATCTGTCCAGGTCGTGGGGTAGCAATTATTCTGCCCATTGCAGGGTAACACCTGGGTGGGGGCCAATATTTTAAGAAAGAGTAAATGAAGGATGGGGTCTCTAGGAAAATTGAAAAGAAACATTGCTAAAATGCAGTTTTGCATGTGTGATTTCAGAGAATCCTGCAGCACTCCAGAGTTTACAATGCAGTCGGCGTGCAATAAGCCAGACACACAGGACCGGGTTGGGTCAGACCTCGTCCCAGGTGCAACAGGGTAGGAGAAGCTTCTATGGCTTGGAGATGTGAGCCTAGTCATTACTTTTATTAAGTCTCTAACGAACCATGTCTATGGAATGTAGCAGCCAATGAGGAGAGTCAATGGCCTACAGCAGGCTTTCCCAATCCGGTCCTCGGGGGCCCACAGCCGGCCCACGGTTTTGCTCCCTCCAAGCTCCCCACCAGACAGTCTACATTTTTGCTCCTTCCCAACTCCTGGCAGTTGGGATCAATAAACGTGGACCAGCTGTGGGTCCCCAAGGACCAAATTGAGAAACACTGGACTACAGTAATAAGATGTTTGTAATATTGGAGTGGGGGGCATTTTTCTTTTTCTTCAACATGGGATGTGCTTCTACAGGGACCAACCCCTTCAGACAACTGGCTCCCTCGCGCTACAACACAGACCTGAATTCTGTGTATGTGCCTGTGCTCGTAAAAAACGTAAAGATACCAGTTTGACCAAAAAAGACGGTTATTGGCAGACCCCGTAATTTCCATATGAAACAAATGATGGTGCCTCAAATAGAAAGAAATCTCTCTCAAACTTTTAGGAAAGGTCTTAAATTTTAAAAATGCACATCACAGACCTTTTTTTGCTTATTTCCTGTAACTGCCAGAAGCACAGCAGGATGGAAGGATTTTTTGCAGCGATATTAATTCTAGGCCAAATCCAGTCAGGTTGAAGCTCTGACGAGCACTCAGGCTAAGCCTCCAGTGGAAGACACTGCACTGTAGAAAAGCTTTAAATAAAGTTTACGTAAAAACAACTAGACTGTTCCAGGAGAAGGCACTGCAGTTCTCGCTCGCTGTTAAACGTGATGGTGAATTACGTCGCCCATTCACCCCCAGAATTTTTTTGACTCACACCTCGCCCGACATGCTGCATGCCTGGGCGGTCGCCGGGAATAACTGGAGCCATCGGAACCACCACTAAGGCCCGTGGACCGACGGCGTGATTCACTGCACACAGTGAGTGACAGAGCACCCAGCAACGCCCGTCTCTAATCCATCTGCCTGAAACATGAGCAAAGACTCTGCCAACTCACAAAAAGCTGGAGTTAGAATGAATGCATAGAGAGGACAGTGAAGAACAGAAGAGATCCCCCCCCCCAACCCGCAGCCCACCCCCACCCAGTCCCCCCAATAGGCAGCCTCTGGATTTAGTGGGCTTTTTTGGAATCTTGACCGTAAATCAACAAGAAACCCAGATTGGTATTTTCTCCCTTCATTATGGGTGTACAACTGCCAAATATTCTGCCTCTGTCTGGCAGTGGAGAGAGAGTGAGAGTGCAGAGTGTGAGAGAGGTGTGAGGCTGAGTGAGAGTGAGTGTGTGAAGGAGTGAGAGTCAGGGAGAGAGTCCCAGAGTGAGAGGACATCAGACTGAGCATGGTGTGAGAGTGAGACCCTGCCTGCTGGAGCTCGTTCTCAGAAAACCCTGCAGTCTTAACGAGCTGGTGACATTTCAAAATAGCCGTTGCTATATTTCCTCGTCGTTATGGCGAGTTACGGGCAGCGCCGTTAGGCAGGACTGCTGCTCTGCTTCCTTACTGCCTCGTAATTAGTCACTTTCTGAAACAGGAATAACAAACCCATTTACCCGGCAATTTCTAGAGATTCCAGACAGAAGCCGCCGTTCCCCCCCCCAGCGGAAGACAGAAACGGCAGAAAGCGGTGTGTTTTTTTCCCCTCCCTCCATCTTGCCAACTCATTTTTTTCCTTCTTTTTCCACACCGATTTCTCTTCCTCGCTTCAGCTACACCTTGGCGGCACCGTCTCCTCTCCTGGGTTTGGTCTTTCCCACATTCACCTATTGTTCTTGAACCTCCATACCATAAAATTAACTTCAAACGGCTTTACAAAAAAACAGGCACTCTTATTGCTCCAAATACCTGCACAATGTATTACGTTTTTTTATTATTATTATTCTTAAGACAATGCTATAAGCTAGCATCTTGCCCAGACATTCTTGACAGAGGGGATTGGTGCAGATGGGAGTATGAACAGAGTAAACAAAAAGCCCGTGATATAACTTTTTGTCTTCCAGGGGTCATGGGGTTGCTCCCAGTCAGTCGAGATCTTTGATGCGTCCTCAGAACACAGAGGGGAACCAGGTGATGTTTGGAGCATTGCTCACTCCTCGGGTCTGATGAATGGCAAAGGCAGAACTTCATCCATCTTTCCCCTCCCGGGAAAGAAAAGTATCACAGATCGCCGCCTACGTGCTTCTGTAAAGCTGGGCGGGCGGCCCGCATTGGTGCCGGGAGCCACGGCACAGCTCGAACGCTAGGCCCGTGTTTTTACAGTTCCGCCATGTCAACAGACAGACTTCGACTTTCCCATTAATAAAAACACTGTTGGGCTTTGCTTCATTACCGCTCTTGGTGAAACGGCGCGGATGTTAATTAACAGCCGCAGATGTCTCCAGAAGTGAAGCTCATTACAAATGTAACAAGAATCTACAGAGGCTTCTAGAAGGTTCTCAAAGAAACGTATAAGAAAACAAAATCATGATAAATTGTCTGGAAACGTGCAGTTGGCCCGCATTTTGAGGAAAAACAGTTGCAGGCACTGCGTCATTGTCAACTTGTGTATCTGCACATGTAACACAGTCATCACATACTAAACACGCTTACAGAGCCTCTGGTTTTACAGGGGCAGTTCAGGTGAAATGTTTTAATGAAAAAAAAATCCCCCTGAATCGGCAACCTTTCACTCAACCACACAAAGACGAGGTATGGTGGAAACATTCGTCATACATCTTCATTCATAATTCATCATACACTTGTCTTCTATATGCTTTTGTTTGGACTCTTGACACCATGGAGCAAACATTTAACAATCTCATACCATGTTCTTTTCAGGTTCCTCATCCATCTTTTATGTTCTGTGGGTAAGCTTGTACTCTTTAGCCACGTTAATTGGCCAATTTTGTCCAAAGTGGAGCCATTCAAAATCGAAAAGGCCACATGCAATTAATGACTGTGCTGTGAAGCTGAAGATAAAGAGTTAGTAGGTATAATTGACACATAAACACTTGTCTGCCTTGACACTCACCATAGCTTCTAAGAAAGGTCCAAATTGAGTCATATTTATTTTAGAAGGAAATTTGGAGAGAGTTCTCCTGCATTAAGCCATGTTTCAATGGTAACGGCACCTGTACTTTTAGCTAGCTAAAAAGGGTCATATCTCAGGAACAAATGAAACGTTAACATTTAAACAATGTGTGAACATTTGCAGTTGTTCCCCAACAAGCTCATATTCACTTATAGACCTTGGAACCTCAGCTCTGGTCTTCATAGGGTAAAGTCCATTATTAACGCCACTTGCTCGAAGGAGGAGGAAAGACAAAAAGACCAGAGAGTATGCATTGGGGGAGGAGTCAAAGGTGAGTTAAAGACGAGTCAAAGCACATAGTTCTAAAGTCGAATGGATTCCGGTGGTGAGTGTGCAGGAATACTTACGCTTTATGCACCGATTTGTCCCTGGAGCCACAGCCCAGCCTGAGCAGCAATGCTGTCCTCCACAAACGTTGGCTCTAAAGAGAAAAAGGAGTATCTATTAAACGAGTACAGAGACTCCTGAACATATACATCTGACATTCAACAGCAGCGAATGAGGTCAGCCATTTGTGTCCAGAGATTCCAAAGTCTAAGAGCCCAGCAAGGGTATACCTTACAGAAACTATCGTAATTCTGTTTGACCGCATTACAGTTTTCCACTGAGGATGTAACCCTATCTCTGACAGCAAGACTGACATACGGAGGCTATTGTGAAGCTGACGTAGCACTCAGAAGTCTCTCTGGGACAAAGGGAGGAGTACGGACCACAAAAGCAGCCCACAGCTCAAGCCAAACAATACCAAAAGACGACAGATCTCAGGCTGTAATGGCTGAATTCCTCACATAGTTTGATGCACTGAAGCCCTCCGATGCCGTCTATATCGAGAGGATGTGCTCGGAAAGACCAGGGAGATGAACATGCCCATGGAGCGCTCAGTGGACTTTGGACTGCTTTCTTTCACCCATTTCTGGGTTACATCTCTCATGGGTTGCCTCAAAGGTGGCTGTGAACCACAGGAGTCCATAAACTTACCAAACTAAAAAGCTACCAACCCCTCCATAATAGGGTTTAGTGACCAACCTGCCTCTCCATGGTATCAGTCGACATCAGCCTTGCAAGAACCGTCAAAAGCTTGATACCTTCTCTGAAAACGTTGAATACACTTAAACAGACTCCTGCTGGATCTTTATGGCCTGTGTTCATACCTTCTGAATACAAATAAACACGTTAAAAACAACCAGCGTGCATCTTTTGAACATCACAGCCACCTCGTAAAATAAACCCGGCAAACAGAACAGGCCATTCTGTGGTGGTATACCCCCCCCCCAACCGATCCACTAAAAGAAATGCATCAGCCCTCTAGCGTCCACGGAACACAGTGCCCAAAGAACCCAACGTCGCGGGCTGCGCAAAAAGCGCTTTTGGTACGAGCCGCTGCTCCAGGATTCCCAGCAGATGGTAACGTTTTCGACGGGCCACCGATTTAAATGATCAAGGGAAAACCAAAACTATATCCATAGCAGATGGACGGTACAGAAACACATTAAAAGGGATTTAAAAAAACCATTTTGGCTACATGCTTGCACTCTTGCTAACGTTACCATGTCAATGGCTATTTCATACCCTCTTTCGAGCCGTCGGCCAATATATACGGTAATAATCATAAGAAAAATGGGGCGGAGCATTCCAGTGTCTGCCATCTCCACTGCACTTTCAAGAAGCCTAACAGTGGGATACAGTGATCCCTGTCATCCAAACATATACAGTTTCATTGTGCAGCTCCGTGACATAATCCTGCAGAATGGCTTCCATTTACGAGACCGACAGAAGCTTGCACAGATATCTCCGAGCTAACTGCTAGCTAAACTAACCGATAAATGACGATTAAGCTACGGCAAGGTCAGGGTTAAGCCGGGAAGGGCTTAACCGTCCATGACACAAGAAATATCGAGCCTCAGCAGCAAGGAAATGAGGCACATTTTCAAAGACTTGCAGGCCACTTATTACAATCAAGGTAAGGAACGGCCCCCGCTACCTTCCAAATTAAAAGTTGCAGTCCAACAAAGCTAATTGTCTCTGTTTACGTAATATGCTTCCAAGTTCTCTACAGTTGACAGGAAAGCAATTAAAGTGACTCTGTAAAACAGATGTTTTTGTGTGAAAAAAGATGCCTTTCCACCCCCATTTACAAGTTTAAACCACCCCCCTCCCCCCAAAAAAACTTTTTTGTTTTATTTGTCTCAAATTGGTGTTTGGCAATGAACAACAACAGGCATCCGTTAGGTAAGGGGTCTCAACAGTTTACAGATGGTCCATACTGACCGTCCGCTGAGATCAGCATTTATCATCCATCGAGATATACTACAGTCGTGTCACACAGCGGGTGCAGAAATCGAACAGCCATTGCCAGCTTCGCCAGTTAAACTGGAGCGAATGGAAACAAACGGGCAAAGCAGGGCAGCCACAGGAAAGCAACCCAACGGCAGCCAAAATGCCACACCAAGCTCCGGATTGAACGGGAAAGTCACAGAGTCACATGAGCAACACTGCACACTGCCAGGTCCCCATGAAGGGCCACACCCACCAATCGCTCATGCTGATTCAGCAATTGCACCTCAACTGCAGCCAATCAGAGTACAGCGAGTAGGTCAGCATGGGGCATGCTCTCCAATCCCTTAGATTTAGAGGAGTATAAGGCTGGAGAAAAATTGCCACTGGAACTGAAGGTCACCCCCTGGCAGCAGATGTTTCACATAAAGGTAGTGAGTCAGAGAGAGACTAAACACTACTTACAAAAATGTCACAGTATCTCACTGAGCTCGTTGCGAAACACCATTCCAGTAAGCTTCTGGTACCCTCGGTTACAGGAGCGGCAACGGATTAGGGATTTCCCGGTGGCCAATTATATGCCTGGGCACAGGACCAGCACACCTCCACAAAGCCACCCACCCACTCACAGAAGCGCCTGGGAGCGACATGCACACGTCCGCGCCCCCAGCCCGCACAGAGGGCCATGCGAAATGTCGCAGGCATCCGTCGAGAGTGCGGTCAGCGGTCGGAGCCAAGGGGGGGGGGAGCAGACCCACGGCAGGAGTTGAGAAGTGGAGCGGCAATGCAACTCACTGTAGCTTTTTGGAAACGCGGCGAAACCTGCGCTCGCTTTTGATGCTTCTGAGACCGCGGCTCTCAGGTTATGACGCGGCTAGAAGGGCGACACAATCGAATGCATCTGTTCCGCCAGGGACATACGACAACACCACTACCCCCCCCACACACACACACACACCATTCAATTGTAAGTGCAGCACATTTACAAGGTGCCATGAATGCTGAGCTGAAACATCCTTCGATCAGGTGGGTGGGGAAAGGAACTGTCCGCAGACCGGAAAAATTCTCGCAATTACTACGTGATGGGTGCGTCTCGTCAGTCCGCAAGCCAGCAGGCAACCCAGCCGCAGATGGGGCAGATGGGGGTGTTGGGAGAGGGCGGAGGGGTCGAGTGGGGAGACAGGAGTGTGGCACAGGCAAATGTTCAGTCTGACAGGGGGCCAGGGGGTGCGATCCAAAAGCGTGCTTTTAGAGCTGTTCAGCAAAAGTGTGGGACACCGCTGCAGCCTTGGATATAACCAGCCAAGGCACTCTGCTATGCGCTGAGCCAAATATCCATGCCTCTCTCCCCCTAAAAAGGATTCCAGATTTCATAAGGAAGTTCATTGATGCTTCCCAGCACTGTGTAGAAATTGCCCACAACAGCTTTTCCAAAGAACGGATGAAACACGTCGGGCTAAACAAACCGATCTGATTCATCATAACTTTTTACTTTTTACGTTCAAAACTGAAAAAAAAAAAACTGATTTCCTAATTAGAAACATACACGGGATTAGTATCAATCATTACACACCGTTTATGTGTCTTATAACACGACAGGGTGGAAAAAGTGATCTTAATGCATTATTAAATTTTATTAATAGAAGAAAATTGGGGTCATAAACACTTTTAGTATCGTAATTGGGTATGACATGGAGCATCGGAAACCTGTATGTCATTTGCAAGAACACTATTTAGTCTTTCAGTTTATCCAAACAATAAGGCAGAAAGCCAAAAACACTAATCTGAATTTATCAGGGCTTCCACTGTTTCCCAGCTGAACGAATGATGTCTGAAAAAACAAGACCAAACTGTCCTAAGACATCTATCCGAGACAATTCCTGAGACGAGTTACGGTACCAATGTAGGCTAAGTCACATGTATGTTTATTTTCATATTCAAAATTACAGTACAGTAGCCTATTTACATGTGCATTAATCCAAGACTGACACCGGGGAAACGGCCAGTTGTGGATGATCAGGAATTCAGGATCATTCGACACCGGTGGCGAAGAATGTCAATTAATTTGCTAGTTGATCGTCCTAGTTGACAAGTGTAAGCATAACTGAAGAGTGACAGCGTTGCTTTGCAGAAATAGTCCATAACATGCGGATGCCTCAAATTGCAGCTCACGCTGACCAAGTTACCACTACATAAACTGAAATTATACCCAGGAACTGATACAAAACTGAAGCATGTACCGTGCCAAGAGGCTGTGTATGCATGCGCCTCACTGAACATGCAGCGTGCTCGATGTCACGATCATTACTGAAGAGGAGATGATGCTGCTTATCTATGGTCGTCATTTGATGTGGCATCTTACCCAGTAAGTCGCCTCGGAGGGGGAGCGCCGTCCCCGACTTCCGCGGGGCTCTGCCTGGCAGCGATCCGCGATCCCTGCCGAGATGAAACACTCGCTGTCCGCGGTTTTGGGACAGAGCGGGATACGGGGGCGTCAGTCTCACGGGTCGCCGCGGCACTGTCACCCATAACGGCAGGTCTGTGTCCCTGTCGCACCGCTGCGCTATTTTGGGGGCTCCCCGGTCCCGATCGCAGTTCACCGCCCTGCGTCCTGTGTGGGCTTTCAGCTGGTAGCAAGGAGCCCCCTTTGGTTTGCGCCCTGCCGTTATCGTGGAATCCAGGTCGGTCTCGCAAAACCCGCGCTCCAGTGTCCTCTTGCCGGTCACCTGTCGGCTCCCTTTGACTGTCAGACGTCTGTAATTGCAAAAATGCTGAAGCAATAAAGGCTAAAACCCAAAGTCGGTTCATTTTTCCCAACTCAGCCAAAACAGCCAGCAAAATAGTTCGTCCTGTTACTAAAATCAATTTATTTCAAAAGATCCACTTCTAAACTAAAATCATCCACATTCACTGACTCTCTGGCATGTTCGCTCAGTCGGGAGAGGAAAAAGAAAGCTGTTAATAGAAGTTAATATGCACGCAATAACACAGATTTCTTTGATTCCTGGTTTTCATAATGGACAGGTAAGAGTCTCCTGCAGCGCGCCTGCCGAAAGGCTGTATCGTCAGCGCGTGCGAATTTAAATAAAATGTTATCACGAAATAAAAAAAAATGTCTGTCGTCTGTATAGAGTCTGCAAAGTCTTTCACTGATGGAGCTTAGTTATTATCCACTAGTTGCATTGCACGCTCTTTTCTCCAGTTTCTTTTTTTTAGAATTTTAAATAAGTGCATCCGATCCCAAGACTTGAAGCGCAACTATGAGTCGAAGCGAAAGTTCCCCAGTTTGAATCGTGCTCCAGCAGATCTGACCACCTCCTCCGATCTGAAGTCACCGGGACATTTTTGGGGGCTTTGCATGGGTTTCATTTTTGGAAACTCCCCCCGTCCTTAAAAGACGCTCAGCCCCCCCCGAAGCCCGAGCCGCTGGCCCACACGCTTTGAGGGAACAGTACGGTTTTTAAACGATCCTGTGGCATCGTATTTGTCGTTGAGAAAAATAAAACACATCCACGTCGTTATATAAACGTCACATGTAATACAATGTTTAACATACACGCAAACCAATAAAAGCTGTGTTTGGCAAATTAAAGTTATACTAAATTACTATTTCCGTTATGAGAATAACCTAAAATAAAACAATTAGTGAGCTAGTGTCGCTCTGTAATTTAAGCGTCAACATACATAATAGTTTCCAAATTAGTGAAATGAAATAGCTATTTAACCCTCGCGCGTCACTGTTATATGAGATTTTTACTGTCGCCCAAAGGCAAAAGGGAAAAGTCGGGCCAAGAAAAGCAGCGCGGCGATGAAAACAAATTATCACTCTTTTAGAATAAGCGAGGCATTTTCAAAGAATGTCTAAAGTTATTTAGCGCATATTTTGCATTGTTACTGCAGTCAACGCCCGCAAGCGCTCTGAGGACAGTGATACGCATGCATGAGATGAAGCATTCAGGCCAGATGAGTACATTCATAACTGCAAAATTAATGGGCAGTTCCTAAAAGGAAAAAAATTAAAAGCATTGGTAAAAAGAGATTTGGGTATAGTGGCGCTGTTTTATAAACGTTTGACCTAATTCCCCCCCAAAAAAAAAAAAAAAAAAATCCAATGCACATGGTTGCCACATAAGTTGTAGGAATTTGAGACCCCAGTGATGTTTTTAACCATAAACTGGCATTGGAACAAAGAAATGCGAAAGTCCCGCGGTAATTTATGCTTTAAGTTTCCATTTGCCGAACGCACTAAACACAAACGAAGAGGCAGATGCGCAAAGCAGTTTTTTTTAAAACCAAGCCTAAAATAACCGCTGAACACGATCAGTTGCACCCCCCCTCCCCCAACACACACATACAAAAGTTTGAAAATATCAGAATAAACTGCAGCAGCAACAAACAGCAGTACCAAAACCGCTATGCCAAGAATCTATCCCGGCTTCCTGTTCCACAATCCAGTGATACATCTGTAAAGTAATAGACCCCTATAAGCATGGCAGACCTGCACAGGCAAAAGCGTGAGGAAGACATACCAGAGAACAGCCCTCAGTCCAATACGAGTGGCAAAAAGAATCCACAGCAGTGTCACTCATCACCTGCTGTACATCCTCAATCCCCTCATGTAGAATCATACTCTTAGACATGATCGAGGAAAAGCCCAAGTCAGGTACAAGCTGGGCTAGCTATCTTCCACCCGCTTATCCCAGCCAAGATCATGTGGGACATTAAAATTCACTTTACAAAAGTTCAAAGCTTTAATATTTTGCCTTTGGGTATCTTTACAGGGAGACTCCTTCACTCATGACTGAACAGCAGTCACAGATTGGGGGGGGGGGGTTTGTTTTGAACAGGGCTCGTAATGCAGATTGCCTACAAGCAGGTGTAAATGATTGACAGGGTCTAGTACCAAATGGGGAAAAATAAACCTACAAACTGGAGCATCTTCAGCCACCCACACAGCAGTTTCACAACCTGGCACAGAAAAGAAATGACTGTACGATGATCATGTTATTTTAGTTTTCATAGTAACAAGCAAATTTGAACAGAATTTCTATAATGCTACAATTTCCATCATTCCCTTGAATATCTCAGTCTTCAGAAAGATCAAGCTGATTTCTAATACACAAACTGTACATACCTTCACAGAAATACATATTACAATCCATTTTTTTTTGCTTTTTTGTGCCAGATATCCTTCCTTCTCAGAGGAATGGTAGCGTGCGGATTGCTTGTTGGTTATTAAAATGGACCAATCCGTTAGACAAACAATGACCTTAAATGAAAAGAAAATGTGTTGTAGTATAAACTGTTATGATGGGCACACATATCAGCATTCCAAGATAACTGCAGGATGTGATGTGGAATGGGATTTCAGGAAGGGGATTGGAGGATGCCAGTCGGCAGTTTTTTGGTTTTAAGATTAAACCCAAAAGATTTTCTGAACAACTCGAGTCTAGTTTATGCATGTGTATGGGTCTGCTATACCATGGGTAAAGGTATTTCTTAAAATCATTTTCTGACAGCCTTCTGGACCCACTGTCCATTCATCCTTAATTGACACAAATTAGTTAAAGGGATAGTTGGAGTAAAGCCCACTGGAATTTCGCATTCAGATTTATCATAAGTTGATAACTCCTGGAGAGGAATATTTCCATTCTCTTGCTGAAGGGACTGAACCCTGTGAAGAAAGTCGACATTTCACATTGTTTAATCACCCTGCATCGACATGACTGTGCAGCTCAACAGTGACCAATGGAGGAGAGAACTCCTCTATCACATGATCCCCCATTCTGCAATGCTTGAGAATAACAAGTGTGGGGGGGATTTCCTATGGGAATTAAAAAGTCTATCAAGCCAATGACAGAGGACAGTGTGCTTTTCCCAGTCCAGACAGCCTTGGCCTCCCTAATCTGATCTGGCCCAGTTGGAGCTCTTGTAACAGCTCAGTGAAGAAGTGGCCTCTCACTGCTTCTTCCACCTTCTTCCATTTGCAGCCCCAACTTGTCTGGTGCTCCACTATATTAATTAGGGCTCTTCCTCTGACCCTAGATTAACACAGAAGCGGCAGTTTTTATGATTCTGCTCTGGCTCCGTCTGCACTCTTTCCATCTCCCCTGAGCACTAACCCTCTTCCTCGGAGGTCGCCGCGTTCCGGGCTGGCCCACGTACAGACTGCGAGTCCGACTCCTGTCCTGCCTAAGGCCAGATGCTCCCCATGAGCCAGGCCAAAAAAAAAAATCACATCCAAAAATCCCACTTGCTTAACGTGTCCCAATATGACTGAGTCTGCAGCATCTGGAGCAATTCAGGGACGAATATTGGGAAGATGCTTCTGGATGCGGCTGGGGTCTCTGAACACAAAGGTTCCTCAGGAAATGGAGCCTTGCCCATTGAAGCCACACTCCTTACCAGCCCATCATCAGAAAGCAGACGACGGCCAAACAGTTTAGCTTCTGAGTATAAGTAAGTGACATTCGTGAGAATTCATCTCCGTGATCTTATAAAAAGAGCTATCCCAGCCCACGGCGTGACTCAGAAGCACTAAGACCATGACACCACCACTCAACCGAACAGTTTTTCAAAGTTTTTTTTTTTTTTTAAACGGGGATCATTATGGGATGTCGGCACTGTGTCTCCAAATAGGTCTGTTTGTTTTATATGTGGCTGCATTGTCAGTGTCCCATGATCCCCTCCCAGTCCTCAGCCAATGGGGCCCTGACCTCTTTTCTCCTTCCCGGTGGAGTCGTGTCACATAGACTCTGAGCAGATTGTTAATGAGTCATCACTAAATAGTCGGGGGTAAAAGAAAAAGGCACCAGCTTCTCTCTGTTACCCCAAAAGACAGGAGACAATCTAAACCCCATTTTCAGAACTCCTTTGTCCGGGGAATCTATTCAGTATGTCCCTAAATTCCCTTTGTGTGAGCGTTCATGCCAAAGGGAGCTGGCCCAGGCTCCTCCCCTCAAACTATCTCAAAATCCTTCAGCAAAATGGTCTCTGTGTCGCCCCTAAGCCACATTGTCTAGCCCCCATTTTGTCCGATCCGACGCCTTTTAATAAATTTCATCTGGAGAACAAAAGCAAAGGAATCTCCCAGCAGAAAGCAATTTGCAATCATTTGGTCTGA
The DNA here is from genome assembly GCA_026776725.1 of Gnathonemus echidnorhynchus. NCBI lineage: Eukaryota > Metazoa > Chordata > Actinopteri > Osteoglossiformes > Mormyridae > Gnathonemus > Gnathonemus echidnorhynchus. The sequence continues at coordinate 1,343,526 of JAODJU010000025.1, forward strand.
GGTACAATGACTGAATGCCTGGCCTCTCTGAGAGTGCTGCCGTAGGGTCAGAGTTCAAGTGTACCCATTAGAAACCCAAACAGTATTGCTACACTAACAATGCAGCAACAAATTATTCTGCACCCCGATTCCGGAATTTTAAGAATTCTGCTGGAAACGACTGTAGAGAGGATGTTCCACGGTCACTGGCGGCGAGTAGTGTGATGGTCTTGACATTTGTTGCTTGGAGCAGTGTTCCTAAGTCTCCTCTTCTCCGGCCCTGTGGCAAATATAATGTACATATTGTGTGTAGTAGTAGAACAGCAGTTTGGACCAAAAAATATGGCTGAAACAAATCAATCAAAGGGATACGTGATCTTTAGCCAAGTGACATTTCGTTACAGTGTGAAGTAGAGCATATTCGGATTTCCCGTTCAGCTACACAGCCCAGATTTTATGTCATTATTGTGGAACTCATAATTAAAATCAGACTCAGGGGCTCCGTTGAATATAAAAAAAAAAAAACATAAAAATCTGTGGAATAATATTAGCGCCGTGACTAATATGGTGCTTCACGTCAGACTGTTAAAAACTGGGCGTACGTAAAACAAATATTAGTAGGGAATGAAAGGAATGATGTGGCAAAGAAAAAGTTGACTTAATGAGTCATCCCCAGATTGGAGGGACTTTCCCGTATGTATGAGCAAGTGAACCATTCATGTGAATGTCCTCTGCTAAACTGCCTGCAGACACATTGTGTTAATCTTTACTGTACAACTCATCTGTGCCACTAGTAAATCCATATCCATGACTACTCCATCCACTGGTGCTGTGGTTCTGCCATGGTGCCCAGAGCAAAAGCCCTGGACCCTCGATGTGCCACAATGACACGACTTCAGCAAATGAGGTGGAGCTTCCAGCCCCGAATCCCATGAGACCCCAGTCACTCGGCTCACAGTTCATGCATAACCAAGCCCTCCCATTGGTGCCGGATGCCATTGACTGATTCCTTCTGGCACTGCCCCTCCGGGGGGTAGGGGGCACATTCTGGGGGATAGTGGGATGATGCAGGTGATTACGCCAGTCCCTGTTGGGATGAGGCACATGGGGAACCCAAAGGAAGCTGTTGGCAGCACCACAGCCCACAAGCGGAACTCCAATCTGGTTCTGGGCCTGGTGCTGTGTCGATAAACCGAAAAGTACCTACAATGTTCAATAGCTGTGTTTGTGCGTGCATAATTGTTTTAAGGACTGATTGTGGGAAAATGTCCTCACAAAGATATGAGGTCCTTAGTTTGTAATCAGGTGTCATTTGTTTTTGAGTTTTATTGGAGTGGGATAAATAATTATTAGATTCTTTGAACCCAGAGACTGGAAGTGACAATAAGGTAGAGAGGCATGTACTGTATGTGATTGTGAGATTACAAAGCCTGCTTTCAGTTCCTGGATTGAGTGGAAAACTGGAACAATACTGTTTTAAAAAAATAAGTAAAATGTCCAGCAACACTTCATAATTACGGAACGCCTTGGCTCAGACAAGAATCACTGGCAAACAGTTCGAAAAATGTCATTAAGCGCTGGCATCACCTCAGCGCACTATTATTTTAGTGCTACGATCAATTCTTTCTTTAATGGCCTTGATGTGTTTATATTGAGGAATTAGGACGGGAAAGTTTCAAAGAGATGGGCGCGGCCCAGGAGAGTCCTGGCGTGGGCCGATGGCGCTGAGTCGGCACCGGTTGCACTGGAGAGCGTCACATGTGACGCGTGGAAGCGCCACGCAGCCGGGATGCCTCTTGGAGTGGGCAGCGTCAAGCCAGGGCACACGCCATTCTCGGAGTGGTACCTACGATGTGGGCGTCTCCTGGCAGCCCTGTAGGAATTGGGGGCCAAGGGCAGCAAATGACGTCAAGACCTGAAGTCACCGTCTTCTAGGCTGAAACAAAGGCTGATTTCATTCAGGAAGAGTAATTCTGCCCCCTTTCTGGTCTCGGAGGCATGGTGAGGTCACAGAGGCGTCCTAGCATAAAGGAGCACATAGATGTGGTCAAAGAGTTTACACCATCAAATCAGAATCGGTAATTATTAAACCAACTACCCAGGAGAACTGAAAGCAAGGTCTCGATAATCGAGGGCCAAATTTGAAGAGCCCTTGTTTACGCTCTTACCACGAAAAAGATGTCTTTATCTGGGGGAATGATTCCCAGATTTTTGGGGATTTTGGCGCAAGTGGATAGTTCAAGTCTAGAAAGTATAAAATCCAGTCCAAGATTTTGTTTCAACCAACCAGGTGAGTCTAAAGAGTCATAGTCAAAGAGTACTCAACTGGTTGGTTGGATCCTGGTATACCTTTTGCAGTCTTAATGAAGGCCAGCAGTGACAGAATGAGAGCCTGGCTTTGAAGGCAGTCTTAGGAAACAGGGGAGACAGGGCACCCATAGCGACACTGCTTCTGAATGCAGCGGGGGAGGGGGGGGATCTACCCACCACTTCCTCTTGTCTAGGTGATAAAACTGGGCCTGAGTCGGGCTATTATAGATTGGACTCATCTGTGCCCAGGAATTTGCTAGAACAAGCGTAAACAACGCCCCCAGGCCTGTTCTACCAAACGTAACGACTCTCCATCCTCCATGGCATGACCAACACAGCTGCAACTAATTAGCATAAAGCCTTCTGATAAGGTGCTCAGCTTTTAATTGCCCCCCCCCCGACCTTCCTCTCATCTTTTCCTTTTTAGAAAAGCCAGCATCAGTAGTACAACAAACTGCTTAAGCCAGAGTCATGGGGGCTCCTTCGCTTTCAATCCCTCACGGCAAACATTTAATGTACAAGAATTATGTTACCTATTACCACAGGGCTCCAGAAGGCTGTTATCGCCAGGCAGATGACAAAGCTGGTTTCCTCAGGCACCTTAAACACGTCTCCCGTCTCCATCCACGGTTATGTGTTGTGCGGAAAATGTCAGGCCTTGATTTACTTATCCGCCTGACTCATTTGCAACAAGGCGTCCTTCTCATTGCTGCCAATTTGATTTAGAAGCATCCCAACACGGACGTCGCTCACCATGACGTCACTGTCCCCCCATGACAGACGTGGGAGCCCATCCAAAGGGCGGCTGCCCCTGTGGGCTAGCTCAGCAGTGGTAAGTTCCGAGAAAGGATGTACATTTTCCCAAAATTAGTGGCTTTGCCCTCATTAGTCTGATTTACACTAACTCACTGAAAATGACCTGCAGTATAAATCAACAAAGAGTTAAACACGTCAACGTTCAGGTCGCTGGTAAACGTCAAAATATTTATCTCATTTAAAATACAAAAGAGGAAAGAAAGATCTATTTCTATATGATTTTCAGGTTTCAGGTCTTTCCTTAGAGATATCCAGGGACCAGCTGGATACACTCAAAGCAGAGGGACCCATTCCTCTCACAGAGTGACCAAGAGTCCAGCAGATGGATGCTCATTGGCTGGGGCAGTCTATATGGTTATCAAAAGAGGGGGTAATGAGGAATAAGCTAGACTATCCCATTTTTTTTTTGTGCATTGTCTTCATGTTCTGCGGCACAGAGTATAGGCTGAAGACAAGGTCACCCAGCACTGCTTCCCACCACTTGGCTTCCACTGGGCAGCAGGATGTGCTAAATGCAGGGTCTGGGGAGCTGGATGGCGAGAGACCCAGGCCAGGGGATTCCATCACTCTTTCCAAGTGTTTGGCGCATTGTAAAGGAGGCTGAACCACTCCACACCAACTCTATTACAGGTTAAGTGAAGACAGACATGTTGTATTTCACAAAAACGGGCCCCTGGACTGGAAACTAGAGCTGGGCCAGCTACAATGGAGAGAAAGCAAGCGGTCAACACCTTCGGGCATCTGCTGCGGTCGCCGTCGCAAACAAACGGTTCTTTGTCCCGCATTTGTTCAACGTACAGTAACTGCTCTGAACCCGTATGCTCCAGGTCTGTGATCGGACCAGTTGCAGGGGAGCTACAGGCAGGCATTTTCTAAACACCCTTGCGCCATGGCTGCCAGAGGGGTGTTTACTGCTCAGCTGACTCTATGGCAGCAGACAAAGGAAAGAGATCAGCAGCATGAAGCTCATCCAGGCAGGATCAACGCTACATAAGCTATTATCAGCCTGGGCAGAATCTTGGTGTCGGTGGTCCTCCTCGGAACACTCACTATCATGGAACCAGAGTGCATAGGCACACACAGGCAGACCAGTAATCATGTTTCTGTGGAGTCTGCTATGAGAATTTCTATGAGAAAAATGCTAATGCTAACTAAGACAACTGTACCCCCTACCCAGCCCTAACCATAAGTAACCAAACAAAATACAAGAATTTTTGCATTTTTCGTTTTTTGATTGCAGTAAAAATGGTAAAATGGGTATTCATCACGTTGTGGGGACATTTGGTCCCCACAAGGCAAGGTCAATCTGGACCATGCAGACACACACAGGATTCAAACCCACAGCTCATGCCTACCTTGCCATCCTCTAAATCAGTGTTTCTCAACCCAGTCCTTGGGGACCCCCAGATGGTCCACATTTTTGCTCCCTCCCAGTTCCCAGCACACCAGAACCAAGAACACTGAATATTTGGTACAGGTGCGCTGGGAGCTGGGAAGGAGCAAAAATGTGGACGGTCTGGGGGTCCCTAAGGACTGGGTTGGGAAATCCTGCAGTAGATCATACATACATAAAAGAAATGCGACATAAGTCAGCACATGTGTGTGTTCATGTGGGAGGGGGGGCAGTTCTGCAGCCTCTTATTATGACAGTCAAACTCCCCCCCCCCCCCAGGCAGTGTTAACCAGTTTACCACACCCAGGTATGCAGACAGATTCTGAGAATGATTCTTACAACAGCACGGAAGCCCCCCATTCATACCGCAGCTTTTAGTGAAATAATGGCGGGGGCATTAAATTAGACGCCCACATTGATGCGGCCGGAAACGTGCCGCCGCAAATCGCAGCCCACTGCGCAGCTATGCGGCCGCAGTCGGGGCTCGCCTGACGGGCGTCGTCTTCCTCAGAGGGCGAAACACACGCTCAGTAATCCTACAGCGTCTGGGGGGGAGAGGCAGCAGCCCGCTGTCGTCATGAAAGAGGGCCACAGCAGATATGAGGCTATTAAAAACATTTAAAGGAACAGCATGGGGCCAGTGGTGGTGGGGGCG
>JAODJU010000025.1:1364831-1380410 GCA_026776725.1 Gnathonemus echidnorhynchus
AAGAGCAGCCCCCCCCCCCCCCCCCACTGCCCGAGAGAAGGTGGCTGGATCGCAGAACAAACTTCACGGGCGCAAAAGCGGCGCTGTCATACCATGAGGCAAGCATATGCTTCCGTCCACAGTCCTGCTAGTGAGATCCGTCTGCAGGGTTTATCCGCGAGCTGCTTCCCGTGTGGAGGCCGGACCAAGACCTGGGGCTGTCCCATGCCCCCAAGTGGGTGTCTATTTCGGGTCTTGGTGAGGGGCAGCGCCGGCGGGTGAGAAGGGGCGTAACAAAGGATTATTAAAACACATCATGACCATCCTGTGCCAATCTGTTAGTGAGATGTAATGGGGGGGGGGGGGGGGGGGGGGGGGCAGGATGCCACGTAAGGATGCTCTCTCAGCAGTTTCCAGCAGGTGTCTGTCAGCCTGCCCCCGCTGTTCTTCCCGTCAGGCAGCACCCCCTCCTCGCCCCTCCCGTTTCCGCCTGACAGTCCATGCCCCTGTGTGATGGGGCTGAACTCCAGCCAAGAGACTGCGAGGGCAGCGTTGCCAAGCTGGATGCCAGGCAGAGACATTTCCTTATTCGGCTTATTTTTCCATGTTCTCCCATCACTGAAGCTTCACCCCCCCACACACACACAGAACCAGGCCTAAGATGGGGGTGGTGCCAGGCACTGCTGCCAAAGCCCTGGAGTAGCTCACTGCACATGTGATGGCCAGATGACCCCCATATCCCTGGTTGTCCTGTTATTGTTGTTGTTATTATTCTCACTGCTGCTATTTGCAGTGAATCTCATTCACTGGTGAAAAAACTTCCATTCTTCTGGTGAATTGTTTGTCAAACTACGCAACAAGACATGCCCTGACACGGCTGCCCAGGTGCTCTCGGAGGAGGCCAGCACCCTCACGCCATCCCCCGCATCCACCTGCTGGGCACATCACCCACATCCCCCCCCAACCCACGGACAGCAGCCTCTGCGTGCTCAGCTGCCCCATAGAGCTCCAGGCCCAACTGTCCCATTCTGGACAAAGTAGAAGAAAAAAAATAAACATATGGCGACCATTTAAGAGGACAATGGGCATCACCCGAATCATCCAACAAATAAAAGAGCAAAGCAGCACTGCCTTAGAGCTCCACGGGATCAAGGTGCGATTTATCAAGCTCACCGCATGTGTCCAAACCTGATCTGGAGGGATTTACTATCACTTTCAGGAAAAGCACAAATACATTTTTGTCTTTTGGGATAATCTCAAAGAGCAGAGGGTTGAAAAGAAACACCACAAAGGCAAGAAAAATAAAAAGCAGGAATGTTGTGGAGAGGTTTGGCACATCATTGTGTAAGCTGGAATGGGGGTGGAGAGCAGCACGGTCCTGGACATGATCAGGTCTCATCAAAAACCCATATGTTAGGTAACACAACATTCCAGGCAGATTCTCTACACATCCCAAGACCTTGTACCTCAATTGATTTTTCAAGTCAGTGGATAAGCTCTCCCCTGAATGATTTCAGATGGAGGAGAACGACCTCGGAATTCCCACCACACGCATCTAGACTACACCGTTATCCCTGCACCCATTTCCACTCTGTCAAAGTTCTTGTAACCGTGAAGACCTCCGCCCGGCTCGGTCACGGCACTCGGGACGCTCATGGCTCCACGGGGTCCGCAATCTGTCCCTCAGCGCTCGTACAGGCCCTCCCACGCGCCATCCTTTAGCATACCTGCCTTCCTGCCCCCCAATAAAGAACCATGAGTAGGTACTTCCTTCCATCGCAGTCATCTGTGCTTTGGGACTTCACACTAATCTGGGGGCCCGTCATCTTCTGCCTGGGCTGCTTGAGAGAAATTCAAAGAGCATAGACATTCTCTGACTCTAACATGGGCGGAAAAGAATCTTCGAGTGCATCCCGACAGGACAGCCAACCTCATGAATCAAGCAGGGCCACCCCAACACCACATATATAACATGGACAGCCCCTGGCTGGGGAACACTTTGTCTCTTTCCAGACATCCTCTACAGGATGCTATCATCTGAGATGAAAGATGGCTCAGAACGGCACGAACGTCTTAAACGAGGTCTCTGTTTTGTCAGCTCTCGGCCGGCCGACATCATCTTAGAATGCTCTGTATCACATAACGCGTGACCCGCGTCCCGCTTTTCCGGAGGCTCTTCCCACTGAGATCACTTTCGAGCCGACGCACCGAGGCCATCCCACTCGCCGGCCTTGCGTGAACAGAGGTGCCTGCTCTTTCTCGTGTGTATTTTCCTGAACATGTCCCAGAAAGACAAGGGTCAGAGCAGATTAAGGACACTCAGTTTACGCCACTGAGCCAACGTCCAAATTGTCACAAGTAATGCAATATTTTCTATGAATGCCATGCCTAGAAGAACATATGAACACATTCATAATGCATTATAATGCATTCATAAACCATTATGAGCATGGCTATAAATATTCATAAAAAGCCATAACACATTATAGCCATGTTTATTATGCATTATAAATGCTTTATGACGCTCCCATCTATAATGTACCATAGATATCTTCATAATGCAGTACAGAGCATCCTTAATTCTTATACTGACCATTATGATGCATGATAAAGGTATCTAAAGGGCATTGTAGATGAGAGCTTCATTGGAGCTTATAAATTATTATAATCAATGCAATAATACCGTATGACTGTCAATAGAAGATGTTGTGATGCTTTATTAATTCCCATACTGACCACTGTAATTCATTTTAAAGGTATCTATAGTGTGTTGTAGATGACAGCTTAAGTAGAGTGTTACCACAAATAGTTCAGCATTCAGTTTTCTAGAAGGACACCTCTCTGCACGTGGAGAGGGAACATACCACTGAGTGGCCAAGCAAAGTGCCACAAGGCAGGATTTCTCCCTCTCATTCTCCCTCCAGGTATCTGAAAGCCCCGTGCGCGGTCAGGAGGGGGTCAGCCTTCCAGCCTGACGCTCATCCCCCTTTCCTGAGGTCACAGGGGACCAGCGTGTTCTTGGGCCCCTTTCAGCCGCTGTACTTGGACCGTCCTGCAAGCCTGATGCATTCCAGGTCCCAAGGAACCAGAACAGCTAATCAGTCACATCCACTGGACACAGCTTGCCAAGGGCCATTGACACCCCGCGGTCCAGCAGACCCGCCACGGACCAGCCCAGGGAGCAACTGTCATTTCCCCAGCATGCCAGAGTGGCTCTGTCATCCTTATGTAAAAAAGGAGTGAGCTCTGCGGTTGTTGGCATCAGCAGGCAAACCCACAGCTTTCCGGGACACCTTGAGAAGACAGGACAGGTCCTCTCTAGGTCCAATTCCTTTGTCAAGGCTATTATATAGATTTGGGGCAGTAATGGTTAAGCATGAGATACCAGATACTGCAAAGGATCCCAGCCCCTGGGGTGTCATTCAATCAGGGACTTAATTAACACCTACGACTTTTGTCGTTCCAATCTAATAAACTTCTCCTTTGAAGCCACGCCAACGATATCACTTCTGCTGTCCAATCTGCAATCTAATGAAGCTTACGGAATCTTTGACAGCACGCGATGACAATCATGTAACCCCCTCCCAGAGCAAAGGAAGCAGTTTCTTTGCTTCTCTTTCATCACTAAGGTCTTCACCCCAGTAATGATGCTGGAAGGTTGGGGTGGGGCTGCACCTGCAGAGAGTGTGACACATACAAGCAGACCAGACATCAAGATTGGGTCATGGGACCAGCACCCTTGCTCAAGAACACTGTTGGTCTGAACATGGGACAGGGTATCCGTGAGCTGGAGAGTGGCAGACCAATGAAGCGAAATGCAGACACCCCCCCTACCACCCCAGAATGATTGCCCTCAGCTCTTGCGGTGAGAAGAGGGATGGTGACAGACCACTGACCTTCCACCAAACCAACTTGGTCAGACGTAATATTCCATTTCCAACCACAGGGGGCACTATCTACCCATCTCAGTTACACCCAGTCATCTTTTCTCACAGCAGGAAGCAGTGAAGATAGAGATTCCTGAGGTTCTAGTTATACCACACACTATTAGACCCATGCAGTACTTTCATTACTTCCAGACTACATAAAGACATCTACCCAGCCTCACCCTGCTTAATGTCATCTCATCTCATCTCATCTCATCCTATATTAGCTTACACTGCTACCATCATATCTTCTACAGCTCACACCCTCAATTAGGAAAAAATGCTGGCCCCATTCTTCGATGCGTGTCAATATCTGATACAGCTGTGCATTGTGGGAAACTGCAAAGAAACGACAACCGTCTGAACCTGTGATAGAATGGCACGCCCTGGCCTTTTAAAGCAATGTGAGAATGGTCCACCAGCCAAGGACACACAAAAAAATGCTCGTCTGAACAGCTGGCCCTCAGCCAGCGAGCCACACGTGAAACTCTGGCGGATTTTAGGTCTGCTTTTAGCAAAGGAAGGGATGGGATTACGTTGTTATGAAGCGTTTTTTTTTTTTGTGAGGAAGATGAATGCCTTCTTTCTGTCTGGGTCAGCGACTAAAGTAACAGTCATTCTCACATACATCACACAGGCACTCTACACTCATACTCCACACACCACTGACCCACGCCACACAGCACACAGATACTCCACGCTTCTTACTCCACACGGCACACAGATATTCCAGTCATACTCCACACAGCACACAGATACTCCAGACATACTCCACGCAGGACACAGATACGCCACACTCATACTCCACATACCACTACCTACTCCACACAGCACACAGATACTCCACGCTCTTACTTCACACAGCACACAGATACTTCAGTCATACTACACACATCACACAGATACTCCAGACTCATACTCCACACAGCAAACTCATATTCCACACACTATACAACACCACTGCACTGAATGCACTGAATATACCCGGAAGACCACTATGTGAGGGTGGTGTGGGAAGACGGTGTTATTCAGATTGTGTAATCTGTATGACTGCAGTTGGGAACTGTCCGAGAGGCAGAAACCTGCCCCCGCTTATATATCCTCACCCCCCCCCCCCACCCCACATACACATGGGACGGTACAGCCTGAAACGATGACTCTCATCCAGCCCCAAGGCCTCAGACATTTACTTGGCACTGCCAGAGGCTTCTCCAGGTTTGTCCAAACGCATTAACCTTCTCAGAAGTTCTCTCAGCCCCAACTCCACGGAGAACCACCTAAACCACAAGTCAGTAAGCCCTGATGACAGGCGCTCCGTTTAAGATCTGCTCGGATCAACAAGGAGCAAAATGGGGTGGGGTGGGGCGGAGTGTCGCCAGTCACAGGAACATCTGGCGGCCGCTTCCCCGATTCCTGATCCACAGCCTAATCTTTGCCCATCACATACCCTCCCCTTAAGGCGCCCACCTTCCAAACTCCTGCGGTGGGGGATTTCAACGAGGAGGAGGCCCAATTATGCAAATGAGGGACCCAGTGGCGGGAATGTGGGCTGGCCCCGCCCCTTTCAAGTACTTCAAGATGCCTTGGCCGTGGTTTGCGCCGGCATTCATGCAACAATAGTGGGATGGGAGCCTAGGCACGTGAGCATGGTCTGGAGGGCCAGGGGAGAGCTTGAACCCCCACCATCCCACTGGAAGGCAGCAGACACCCTGGGCACCTGGGAGTCAGCCCCAAGGGACCTGGAGGTCTCCTCCCCCTCAGCAGTCATCTCAGCAGTATCTACAAAGAATCATTAAAGTTAATCACATCAAACACGAAAAAAATCAATATCATAAGTGAAACTGATACTGCTGTGTGCTGTGCAATGGAAAATTCACTTTCTGTAGAGTAAATGCAATGTAATTGTTATGAATTGAATTAAGGTTGGTTAAAACGTGAAGTCCAAATTTTTGCAGCAAAGCCTTTTTCTTGTTTGTTGCATGTTCTGCTCAAATTCCACTGCCTCAAACGTTAATCTGATTCTTGGGGTAAGATGTTACGCTCCCAAACATCGTATGACGGGCAGACTGGCGTGAGACAATCGGGCAGCTGAAAGAACTGGCTCAGCAAAGCGAATCTGCCCATGCCCAAGATCGCTTGTAAGCAAACTCCCCCAGGAAAGAAAAAATACATTTACAGGCAATAAAAATGATTTGGCAACACAAATAAATTTATTGAAAATGTGCAATGCATTTCCAAACCGTCCAAAAGCCAATCTGAGTGCGGAAGATAAACGGTCATTATGCGAGATTAAAGCCTGCGGTTCAATAGTGTCCTGAGTCATCGTGCAGTAATCTAGCGAGAGCGGCCTGCTGTCCCCCTTAGTCACTCGGCCGAGCGAGAGGCAGACGGGGGGGGCCTCATGCTGATGTCAGGCGATGCTGACGGAGCCTGGATGGAATTCGCTCAGTGAGTGATGAGCCTCACTGTTGCCAGGTAGGACATCGGGCCGGACTTTTTGCTCAAGAGAGAATTCCCTCGACACCTTGATGTTCCTCAGGCATGGGGGGTGAACATCCTCCTGAATGTCCCAGTTGACTAACTGCGTCCCAAAACGCCCTTCCTTCTATAAGCCCAGCAGGCTGTAACCCTCGACCCTCTCCTAGCCTTCTCCATCCCTCCCCTGGCAAATCGAGCACCACGCACCAACCAGTAGCCCACGAGCCTCCATGCAGTACACAGTCGAGCGACAAAACCCACCACTGCCTGATGCTGAAACCCTGTGTTGACGCCTGTCCCCCCCTTCCTCTCTCTGCTGCTGGCCATCAAGTGGACTCCATCATACAGTCAGAGACAATAACAACCGAACAGTAATTACAGGCTGGTTTGTCAAGCAATAGGAGCACTTTTAGAAGTTATGACGTAGCTGGAAAGAGCAAAAATTGGGAGAATGCATGAAGAATTTGGCTTCAGATCTTTTTCTCACACCAGCAAATTGCATTGCTGTCTTATTTGTACCCTCTATGGCCCGACAGACTGAGGAGCTCCAAGCCAAGGTACAGAGGAAAGTTTAATGGGTTGACAGAATTAGGTAGCAGGCAGAGGGTTGCAAATCTAATTCTCAGAAGGAGGCGTATTTATTTTTAAACAGTAATGAAGTGCGTCTGGCCAAGGAGAGTAAATAATGGACAACTGTTACTGTAACAACTTGTGTATGACGTTTTTCATCTTCTTTCAGCATGTTTGGGGAAAATAAGAAATCAAACAGCCTGGGTCTACTGGCAGGAGAAGCCCCAGCCTTTAGTAGGCAAAAGGTTCCCAGAGGTCAATGGTGAAGTGTAGTATCTCTGATGGGGGGGGGGTGGCGCAGAGAAACAGCTGACAGCTTTAGGGGTTTTGACCTTTGCTTGCATTTTTACTGCCCTCTGGTGGACGAATCAGGCATTCTTCAGGAAGTGAGAAAACGTTCATTTAAACAGACATAACCGATGCAGCAGTGCTATCCTGTATTCTTATAAATATAATAAAATATAATAAAAATAATATTCATATTATGAATGTAAAGTTGGGGAAACCTAGATGCCTACAGAAAATAGCCCAAAGGTGTTTAAGATGTTTTACACAGTCAGGACAATGTGGGGTTAAAATGGTGTTTGAGTATAATGACACCCTGCAGGGAGAGGCTTCATTCATCACTTTGTCCCAGTAAACCACACGCAGTAATAATGGTTTTCATCACAACTCTCCATCGGGAAGGACTTCACCTTGGCAGCGCTTCCAGAATGTTCCTCCAGCCTGATTAGCAGATCGGGGGGGGATTCCACAAAGCAGAATATCTGTTAGCTGGATAAATTAAGCCAAACATAAAAAACTGTCCAATAGGAGGAGAGGACGTTCCTATTGGACAATCCTTATATCTGACTAATGAAGAAATCCGGGAGGATGTTCCACAAAGCAAGATTTTTCAGTTAGCTGGGTTAACTTAAGCTTGGAGTCATGATTGTCCAATAAGAGTTTAGGTATTGAGCATTCCTATTGGACAATCATGACTTAGCTTAAGTTAACCCGGCTTAAGTTAACCCGGCTAACTTCCTGCTTCATGGAACACCCCCTAGGTCTGGCAGGCCTGAGTCATGCAATCTTACATCTGTATTTAAACTAAGTAGCAAGCAGACAGCATTAAATCTGTATTTTTATGTGGTTAACTCGCTAATAGTCGGTTAGCTGTATTAGAAGCCATATTTACCTGAAGCCAAACCAAACCGAGGTTCCCACAGGAACAGCTGGGATGTTGGCCTTACATTTATCCTAGTGGCAGGACGCTACTGACAAAGCACAATGCTACAGTGTCTCTGCTGTGCTACCAAAACACTCACCCCATTCCACCCCCTCGCTCCTCTTCTGCAGGTAGTGGGAGATCAAAAAAACTGAAAGGCGTTAGTAACAGTCGTTAAAATCACCCCAAACGTGTATTTTATTTTTAATGTTACCCACCCCAAGAGGAGAAGAGAGGAAAAAGCGTCGTCCAGTCTGCTTCCAATCAGGCTGGTTTAGTACGTAGCAGCAGCAGACGCCCTGGCTTACAGGGGCAGGAACATGACTTTGCATTCAGACTACACTCACTCTAATTCAAAACAACTGCTACAGACATCCACATACAGCCGTGCTTAAGAAGAACTACGTCCATGTGGGGTAGAAAGCTCAAAAATGATGTTTAAGCAATCAGCAGGCGCAAACTAAGCTATTTATCAATGAAATGTTGGTCACAACAGGTTTTATTGTTCATTTTATTAATCACCCTCCATGTGAACACAGAAACAAACAACTATTAACTGGCACCTATTACAACAGATAACCCACTACCTATGTGTAACACAGGTGCCAATGACCCCCCCCCCCCAAAAAAAAAAAAAAAAGGGTGCCCAGGGTGGGTTAACCAGGTTAATCAGTAATGAGTTTCCCAGGAGGCAGGGGTGGAAGCCTGCCTGATGGCTCCACATCTTTGAGCAGCTGTTCCTCATTTAAAGGCCAAGGTGAGTATGGGACGCCTTAAAAGCCCCAGGCAGTCGATCCTGTACGGACTTCCACGGTACGTGCATCGCTTTCAAATCCACCTGCACGCGAGTGCACCACCTTGTGGCCAAAAGGAAGAACTGCCATAAGCAGACTAATGCCACAGTTACAGCATACATTAACACAGCTTCCATCATAAATATATCATATTTGAAAACAAACTGGGGAAAAGATGCCCATAGCTCTCAAAACAAATTGAGGGGGATAATTATTACTGGAATAATTCAGTTTAAGCATTTCACTCAAAGTTTCTATGGGATGCTGTCCTGGAACTAGGACCAGTAATTTTCCTGTTCCTTAGGCTACCTTCCAGGGAGGGCAGGAGGGACACACAACTGAGCAGGGAACAGACAGACTCCACGCACACGCAGGCCTCTGATTCCTTCGCTTTATTTAATCCATGACTGACAGGGAGCTGCCTGAGCCAATCAGGACATCAGCACATTGTGGGCAACCACGACATTCCAGTGATGGCCCAGCATGTCCCAATTTAAACAGTAATAAAATTAAAAAAAAAATCCACCTTAGGCAACTATTTCACAATATTTACAAGGATTAAAACAACCCCCTCCCCCCAGTTGATGCCAACAGAGGCTTCTTGTCCAAATCGGAACACAGAAGAAAATTACCTTCATATGAAAGCCAAACAACTGTGAAAGTTAAAGACACCCGCACAGGCACCTGCGCAGGCACCCGCGCAGGCGTGATGTCACTGTCCCTCAGGGACCACACACACCGCTGTGTGAGACTGCATTGTTACCTTTCTCCCTGGTGACCTCTCACTTTGAGCGCACGTCACGCCCCTTGGTCGAGGTCTTCACGCGACAGCCTCCGAAAACTCAAGAGCATAAAATCATTTCATTTTTTTTTGTTTAAATCAAATGGCAATTCGGCGGTATGACATGGAACACATCACGGCTCTAAATCACATCAGTATTCAGCCACGCTGCGAAGCAATGAAACAAAGGAATTCTTAAAAAAAAAAAAAAAATCTGTACAAAAACACACAGGGTGACCAACCGAATATGGGGGTCCTCCGAGACCCCAAATGGACACCTTATACCTGGCACAGGAAACAAACTCATCATTCAGATATTCCTTCTTGTAGCTTATGAAGCTTATGGTGGTGATGGGGGGGGTGGGGGGGTGGAGGTGGGCAGTGGGTGGGGAGAAAGTGCTAGCTTGCAGTAAAGGGAGTCATCATTGGACAAAAAGTGCAAACGTGGCCCACGAGACACAGAACTGGATTTTCAAATGGCCCCCAATGGATGCGACCATCCTGGGGAAGGACAGTGCCGTCCACAGAGAGGAGGAGCGGGTGGACCTCGCTGGAGCCTCCCCAAGTCCAAAAGCATGATCGGACAGCGCTACATTCACACCACGAGGCAAGGAGACTGGTGTGTAAGACCACTAGCCTGTCTGCCGCCAGACGTACCAGCAAGGTCACATAAATATCTTCAAGCATTTAGCAAGTATATGTCATTTTTATAAATATCTTTAATGCTGACGTGTACCATGCCCACGTTCAGTATTTCCTGCACCGGGCGATTTGGTGCTTCTAAAACTATGCGAGGCGGGATCTACTTGTACCTTTTTAGGAGGAAATGTCTACAGAACATCGGATACATAGAATGAGGAGCCAAATACGAGGAGAAGCTGTAAGGGAGCGACGATCTGCTCTACAGGAGCATCAGAACCCCCCGAATCATTTGTGCAGACTCCCGTCTCTATGGATCCAGGAGCTCTCAGTCATTAGAACAAGTACGCAAAGTGAAATATGATACATATCAGCTCACAGAAATATTTAACCCTTGGCATCCCGTGATTAGGAACCCACTGATCCAGACTGCATGGATGGATAAGAGGTTCAGAGGTCAAACATAGGTACAAACTTTGGTGTTGATACAAAAAAATAATAAAATCATATTAGGTCCCAAACTGAAGAAAATTACAAAAAAGACCTTTTCACAGCTTGAAATTTAAGTGCATAATTGTCGCACCCCAGTCAAAGTATTACAGTACTATTCACCGTACCCTAACATACAAATCCTTCCCTTGAAGACGCATTTCCCTACACAGGCAAAAAAGGCAGAATTTAACAAAAAAACATCCTAAAAAGAACATGGCTTTAAAAAAAACACCTTTACCTTCACACCCCCCACTCCTAAGCACGCCATCGCTCTGCCGGATGAGATCTTTCACTGGCTTCAGGAATTCTACCCTCATACTGAAATGCTGATTCCTAAACTTGGCAAACTTCGTTCCCAAATCTGCCTGTTGTTTTGGGAAGCGCAAGAATTACTGTTCAGATTTAAACAGGAGAAGGGATCAGGTACGAGGGCATGAGCTCCTGCCCTTTCCCAGGTCCCTCAGGCCCCTTTCCCAGTCAAAAGGTACAAAAAACATTAAAGAATCAGACGTCAGCATCCCAGCAGTGATGGAGGTTTGTAGACATGGTATAACAAACAAAAGCAGACTCCCTCCCCGACTGCTGACGGTCAGGCTGCCCCCAGCCACACCAGTAACCACATTTCTGCTAACCTGCCACTTTTGGGTCGGGAGTCTGCGGCTCGGCAAGGACTTAGAGCGCCGGGGATGGAACCCTAACACATCTGAAACACTCTCTAGACCTCCACAGGACACCCACAGGCATACAGCTCGAAGCATCTCTACCATCTACAAACAAAACTGCACTGAGGGTCCCTCTTGCCTACCCAGGGCCGTCCGTTTCTGTGCCAGTACAAAAAGAAAAAGGAAATTGTATGTACAGGTAACGCCCATGCGCGCCTCACAGCGCGAAAGCGTTCACCGGCCTTCCCGTGGCGCTCCGGCGAAGGATCACGAGTCGTCCAGGAGTCTGCCTGGCAGAGGCAGTGGGGGGACTGGGCCCTGCAGGGGCCGGCATCCGGGGGAACTCCCCCTCCCCGAGGACAGTGGCAGTTCAGAGCATGCCGAAGCCCTCGCTCCCCTCGCTGATGGCCAGCTTCACCATTTTGTGTAGCTCCTCATAGGAGTCGTAAGTGGGCAGGCACAGCTGGTTGAAACTAAGGAGGAACCACAACGTCACATGAGCCTCAGTACAGGATCAGGATCACAGATTATTATGGGTTTTTAATCACGTATAGGAAGGACGTCCACCAATCAGGAACGAGCACCTGCAAGGGACTCACCAGGTGTGGGCGGTGGGCAGCGTGCTATGGGTGGGGGCGGCGATGATCTGGAAGGAGGGGCAAAGCGTGTTGAATCCCCCGGGGGGGAGCTGGGAAGAGCCCGTGGTGAACTGGAGAAGACGAGCCAACTCCTCCTGGGTAAAGCTGGACACCACAGCCCAAAACCACTTCATAACCTGCGGAGGAGCAAATCAGGCAGTCCTTCAAACCCGCATCTTATTATGGGATGGCTGTTGCCCAAGTGACAAGAGAGGGCGCTACCCACCTTCTCCCTAAAATGCCATGAGCCACCGACAATCACAGCATGGGCTTTGAAGTCCTGTACGCTGATGTCACCTGTGCCACACATCAGTAGCTAAGGAAACACAAAGCAACATCAGTCACCACAGAGGACCTCGACACCAGTGTTAATGACCAGGCCATAAACACTCAAGTTGAAAAGGCTGTTTGTAATTAAAAACGTGGAGTCCTGACATACCTCCAACTCATTCTCATCAAATATGGCTAGGAGGTTTTCTGGAACGAGTTCATTTAAACCTGCAAAAGACAAAAGACTCCGGTCAGCAGGTCTTCTCGAGGGGCCAGACATGGCCCATGATCCACCAGATGATCCAAGGCATCCGCCAGAAGATCCCTTACCTTTCAGGAAGTGCTCCACCTCATCTCGCACCTGATTGGCCAGCCTGTGCTGGGCTAGGAGGTTAAGATAGTGCATCTTGTTCTCATTGGTGACTGCAATCTGGGCGCCTCCAGAAATCAGCTCCACAACCTGCAAGAGCAAAGATAGGTGAGGCGCACAGGCACACAGGTATACAGGCACACAGGCGCACAGGTACAACAAAATATGAGAATTTTGGCATTTTCAGATTTTTGCTTGCAGTCACAGATTACTATACAATCCAGTTTCTCCTGGTGGGGACCAAAGAAATGTTCCCCACAATATTGAAAAAAAAATCAGGTTTGTATCACATTGTGGGGACATTTGGTGACCACACACACACAAAGTAAGATCATTCGCCGGCTTTGGAAAATCTTCCCTTATACTGAAATGTCGAATCTTAAACATGGCAAACTTCTTCCCAAAACCTGCTTGTTTTGGGAAGTGCAAGAATTACTGTTCAGATTTAGTCATGCGACCCAGTGGCAAGAGGAGGTCACCCAGTCACTGCACAACCTTCAAGCGGAATGACCACAAGACGCCGCCCAATCACACATCTTTCTTGCACACGCAGAGAAACCACCAGAGGAGCCCCAGGCAAACCACCTTCCCTTAATTTGGGTTCTGTTCGCCATTAAAAATAAACCACCACTCAGTGCTGGTTGTAAAATCACTGGTATGAGTTTGGGCTGTGCAGAATGCCAATGAGAGGCCGGCAAAGCGGGGGCCCATCAAAAATATGCCACTCCACCTTCTCCAGCTGGCCCGACTTGTTGTATTTCTCCTCAGCGAACACCAAGTCCATCTCACTGACGTCATTGTTTAGGATGAAGGAGACTTTAGTTTTGTAGAACTCCTCATCATCCGTCTCGAAGTACTGAAAAGAAAGGGCGCCGGGGAGGTGTGTGAGTTGACGGCAGGTCAAATAAACAAAACCTTGGTGTCACAGGAGTTGATGACGACTGCAACGCTCGGACTGCGATGGCTCTGTACGAACAGCCGCAGCAAGACCCGCGCGGACGGCTCCGCGGACCAGGTACAACACTCCCGATTCCTGGTTAATCATTAAGGTGAAACGCAAGTGCAGAGTCCCCCAAGTCCAGCTCACCTTATAGTTCATCCTGAGGCCGATGATCTGGGCCAGGAAGGAGCGGGTGAAACGAGCCCGAACCAGCTGCTTATAGGCGCCGCCCAACGCCGACTCGTAGAGACACTTGCCCACCACCCGTCCGGCGAACTCGTACACCTTCAGCCTGAGGTGGGCTGGCCGCTCCGCGTTCGGATGCACCTGAGGGCAGAAACTGGCTGCTGTCCATGTCTGACATCCTCCTTATATGGGAACCCAACCACCACTGGGAGGAGGCACTGCCATCAAGGCTGCATCCAATAGGAGCTTTGCATTCTTCAAAGTCGGACATCGACTGAATAGAGGAATGGGGGGGGGGTCTCTCACCAGGCCCTGGTTGCTGTCACTGAAGCGTGTGAAGAGCTGGTTGGACGTGTCGAACAGCGTCTTGCAGATCAGCTCAAACCATTCCCGACGGGGCCCCCCCCAGTCCAGCGCTGCGGGCGGCAGTTATGGCAGACAGGTGACGTGACCAGCTACTGTTTATTTTATCAGCTAATACAACCCACATGTGCTGCAGGTTAAGGTCTTAGGCATTCAGTGGGTTATAGAACACATTTTAAAGTCTCTTGTGGATGTACAAAAATATATTTAGATTCGGTACTTTCCAAGGCTATGAAACACTATGAAATTTATAGCACACTATCTTTATCCAGATGCTGGGAGACACGTGAATGAAGACTGCTGGAGAACCAAAATGCAGAATAATGTCATACAGGCCCTCTAGTGGCCACTCTTGGAATCAGCCACAAAAACATGAACACCCATTTATGGAGATTAAAGGCGAGACTTTAATTTAAATTTAAGTGCCATTGATGTTGAGATTGCCAATTTACGTGCCACTTACGAGAGACTGTACCAAGTACCAGGTCTGTTCCTTAACCAGCCTGTTACCCACAGCTCACTTACCCCATGAGCAGAAACGGACCTCAAACTCATGCCCACCGGCGGCCTAACCCACTCACCCTCCTCATCTTGGAACACAACCTCGAAGTTCTTACTCCAGTCAGACACGGAGAAGTTCCTGGTGGCTTTCAGAGACTAGTGGGGGAAAGAGATCCACAACGATTGGGAAAAGAATTAAAAAGGATTAACAACAATTAAAAACTTGAAAGCGTGTCCCACCAAAGCTGACTAGGTTTGAGCGTTGAGCAAAGCAGGTCTACCTGCCACAAAGAGGTCTCCTTAGCACTGAGGCTGGCTGGGGGCAGAGACTCCACTCACCGAGTCCAGGAGGACGTGCCGGACCACCTTCAGGCAGGTCTTGGTGCGAGGTCGCTTGGAGTGGATGTGCCTGAGCTCACGCTGGAAGAAGTTCACCTTGTCCTGGAAGGTCTCCGAACCTCCTGTGGATCAGACAGACAAGGCTTTCATCATAGTAGGCTGGGATCCAGGCTATGAACACAAACCACACAGATAACTCCCGCTCTCCCAGCTGGCACAAACTGCTCCAAGGTTCCATCACCCACTGAGTTTATCAGAAGTTCAGACTCACCAATGTTTTTGTGGAGGAAGCGGATGAAGGTGGCGGCCATGATGTTGCGGTCCTTACAGCTCAGCTCCACGGGCGGTTGAATTCCATCGTCCACCACAAGGGTCAAGTATTTGTGGATGGGGTCTGGGCCATGGTATGTGAACTGGGGGGGGGGGGGGGGGGCACCTTTTTTC
>JAODJU010000025.1:1380510-1394018 GCA_026776725.1 Gnathonemus echidnorhynchus
GGGGGGGGGGGGGGGGGGGGGGGGGGGAGCAACTTTTTTCCTCATGGCTGATGCCTCATACAGGTAACTGTAACTGTGGCAGAGCTAACAGAGCAGGAGAATTCTTATTCACAAATCACGTGGTCGCTGCCTACCTTTGTGCCTGGACACACCCGAAAGGTGAAAAGGCGCCAGGGAAAAATTTTCAGGTAAAACTCCTTCACTGATAGTTGCTAAAGGAAAGGGTAAAAAATAAAAAAGAAAGAAAATCACTGAAAATGTGATTTAAAATGCCTGACCACACATTTTGGAAACTCAACCCAGTAAGAGGGCTGGCTACTCCTTTCAGAACCTGAACATCAGGTGTCAATATAAGGTTGAGAGCCCATCAGAACCGGTGCACAATGGGACAGCACCAAACAGCATGGTGACGGGGACCAAGATCACCAACCTTTGGCGAAATGTAGCAATAGACCTTTTTTGGTTTCTTCACTTTCTCCGGCTGGCCCTCCACGGGGGAGTCGCGGTCGTCCTCCTCATCCGCCGTGGAGAGACGCCTCTGCGGCGCCAGCAGCGACGATACCGGAAGCTGCCAGGTGGAGGTGCTATAGTTGCCCGTGCTGTAGAGGTATGCCTCGAAGTAGACGCTGGTGCCCGGCGTCGATACGTACTTCTCCACGCAGTTCTTCTCGTTCTCTGGAGAGACGGGCGGCATCTCGCTCAGTGACCTCGGCATCGCGTCTCCGGTTAAGTTTACCGACGGCGGGATTAAAGCTACACTTGAGCAAACACTTTATTTCCTCTGAGCTTCGACAAGTGTGCTTACACGGATAACACCATGACGTCTTAAGGACAAGGATAAACCGTGTCACCCTGCCACTCTCCCCCGGCCTCACGTTACATGCAGCGACTCTCCGAGAAGCAGGGCTTTCCAGGATGTAACCCAACACCCCACTGGTGTGATGAGGCCCCGCCCCCTCCAGCACACGCACCACTCAGCACGATGATGTCGAACTCGCCGTTGCTGAGCAACTGGTTCTGGTAGGTGATGCGGGCGTGGAAGCAGCCCTTCCTCCTGACGGTGAGGTGCAGTTGCACTTGGCATTGCAGCCGGTTGGAGGACACCGACTTGCTGAAGTCCTCTGGGCTGTCCTCGTCCTGAGTGCCCAGCTGGGGGGGACACACACGGAGTCACCATCACGCACCCCGAGGACGAACACGGACGCCAACCTCGGCCTCAGTGGGGGTCGGTCGTACGCTCGAGTGACACAACAGAAAGCATAGACTCGATACCACCCGTTTACAACGAGACCTGATGCCTGGCTATGGTGTTCGGCTGCCAGGACCAGCAAGTACAATCCAGCTGCAGGGACCAGAGAGGAAGCAAACACCTTGTGAATGCTCCCATTCGGCGTCCGTGTGATAAGCCATTTGGCCTGAGCCCTGGAGTGCACACTTGCAGCCTGCCCTTACTGAGCTGCAAAGCTGCAAGGCCCCATGGGAGCTTGGCAGTGAGGACCTACAAACATAATGATGGGAGGAAAGAGCCCTCTAGTGGAGGGAGGGTATTATGCGCTGTCAAACAGGGATTAATGTATTAATTGGATCCAAGTAGTGAATTAATTACTTTTTCAATGCATGGAAAACATAAAGCCTGCAAACAAGAGGTCATTCAACCCACAAGTAATTTTTAAGATAGGTGGCAAGTGAAGCCTCGATTGTCCCAATCGGCCCGCAAATGGTACAGGAAGTCTGCTGCAATGCAGGATAGGCTCCCAGGGGCCCCATGGAGGTCCAGGCTCCCTCACCGGCTGGACGCTCGCACCGTAGCTGTCTTCATCGGCGAGCGAGGTGGAGTTGCTGGTGGGGTTGCCGTACTCGTCGCGGGGTTCGATCTGCAGGGTGTGCTGCTGGCCGTGGGTCAGCACCAGGGTAGAGAAGTGGCACGCGATCTTGGTTTTGGATGGGACCACCACGCCTGCAATAACAGCAAACCGCAGCAATATGGGGAATGTTAATTCCACCAAAATCCTACAGTGCAAAAAAAAAAGCACTTACAGCAAAACACCCCATTACTTCCCACAGATGATGACTGGTCTGACTTTAATCTTTAAAAGCTGTCAGGCTCCATTTCATGCTCCTGCAGTTCTGCCGCTGCCATCCCATAATAGCATGCAGAAATATGTGAACATAACTATGATAACTTCCTATGTACCATCAGTCTCCTCTAGGTAAAATGTATCCATTTGCTAATTGCTTATCCTGGTTAGGGGCACAAAATAGGGATACACCCCAGGCAAGATGCCAGTCGATAGCAGGCAATGAGTAAAACCTTTTCCTGATATAATAACATGATCAAAATAAGAGATGCGGCAGAGACAGAATTTAATGAAAAAGACATACCCGGCTGGAATATCTTGTAGTAGGGGCTGTAGGCCACATTTAGGCCCCCTAGCTTGACGGCCACCTCGTAGCGGCCTGCCTTGCGGACGGTGAAGGCCACTTTCACCACGTTGGCCTCAGGCTCCTGCAGGACCTCCTGGGTGACGGGGATATCCAGGGCCAGCTCGATGTGGGTGATGCTGACCCGCAGACCGACGGGCCGGTGTGCTGGGAACGGCTGTCCATTCTTATAGAACAGCTGGAGGTGAGGAGGGGATGAGGATGGAGTGCTGTGATATCCCACCAAACGTCCAACAGCAGTGCTGCACAGGATTTATGTGACCTTCCAGTGCATTAAATTCGAGCTGGGTGTGTCATCATGGGGGGAAATGAGGCTTCGAAACCCACAACATTACAACACACGGCTTGTTTTAGCCTGAAATAAGCAAAACAGCTAACAGGAAATAGGCTGAACTAGACTGACAAGTACGATAATCCCACCCACCGGGGCACATGGAAGCCATTACACAGCAAACAAAGTTGGGTAACATTTTACTTGAGGAGCCACAAGCAACTTAACTGTTATTACTGAAGTACAAATCATGAATAAATATAGTAACATCATGAAATACTTGAACCATTATTAGGGATTAATGATGAATGAACATGGGATCAGTACGTAACCTGCACCTACTTTCTGGCTACTTAATACATTAAGAAAGAGTGTACTACTGCATTATTTGTGACCCCCCAGTAAAGTGTGACCAAAAATTGTACGTCAGTGGGGTTGGGTACACTGAGTGACAGTTTGAAATAATGTATTGCAGTGTTTTCCAACCTGATCCTTGAGGACCCACAGTCAGTCCATGTTTTTGCTCCCTCCCAGCTCCCTGCCAGACAAACTACAATTTTGCTCCCCACCCAGGAACTGGGAGAGAGCAAAAAACATGAATTGTCTGTGGGTCCGCGAGGACCGGATTGGCAAACAGTGATATATTGTAATGGCTGTAACGGCATACTTGGACACGGAAGGTCATGGTCTGGCCCACTTCCTGCGGATCCTTCCAGTCCCAGGACACCTTGCAGGAGCGGGGGTCCAGGTAGTTTCCCCGCACGTAGTCATAAATGCTGCGGTCGCCCCGGCGCCCCCGGTCCTCATTCTGCAAGAAGCTGACCACCCGGGCAGCAAGCTCACACAGGAACTTGATGGTGAAGACGAACGCTATGATAGACACGGTAATTCCGCCTAGGCGGAAAAGGAAACAGTAAGACGACATGAACCCGGAAAAAAAAACCACGCCCTGCGATTTTATCAGATTACTCCAATGTCTCCTTGCCGACTCACCAATCACGTAAAACATGAGGTCTCTTATCAGGAAGCAAAGAGCAATGGTACAGCCGAATATCAGAGCCCCCGCTGGAAAAGAAAAAAAAAAAAAGCAAAACGTCATGAGCGGCTAGAAAATCCAGAGGGCAATCCATCCATCATGCCAGGCACTTCCCGTATAGCTGAGGTCTGGCATGCAGATACGCAAACGCTCTGCCCCTGGAATGACTCCCAGCTGGTTTATATCAACGAAAGTACATGCTGAGCTACTCAAACCAGCCAGGCTGCCCAAAGCACTTCCAAGGCAGTGGTAACGGGCAGTTTTAATTAGAATACTGTAAAGTATCTTAACTTTAAGTTAATCCATTTTTGAAATTTAAAACTCCGAGGTAACTTAAGACAAGCACAGTCAGCTTCCTTGTACCACATGACAGTTTGAACGATTTCACAATGAGCGGCCAAGCGACTTGCCACCTCCGGAGCTCACCTATTGACCACTTCTCAGTCAGCCTCCTCTCTGCCAGGCTGTGTACCAGCTGTATCTCGTAATCCTGGTCGCGGTGCCCCTTAGAGGCCTGGAGGACTTTCACGCCAGAAGACAGCTTGATATAATCCTCGTAGTAATATCCCCAAGCAGCCAGTGAGAGCTGCAGCCGGCTGTCGAATTTGGCTAAATCATCCAGATTTGTGCAACCAAGGGTCTTCAGTCTTCAAAGCAGCCAGAAAACATAAAAAAAATGGATGAGATGGCCAGCAGACTCACACAGACTTCCAAGAAATACAAACTACAGTGGCGGGGGGGGGCTCCCAAGCGGACTGTAAATTCTGGGGTCCCAAATCAGGGTAGTAACACCAACCACATGAGAATCTGCCCTCGACATTCTGCACAAGGGGAACCACAGGCAGCATCTCGTCAGTCACGGGGGCATCAAAAGATCCCAAGTCTTCTCTGACGGCATGAAGGCGTATTCCTGAACCAGATCCCCATGACAGCCATATGCTCAGAGATTGCCGCGGTTGATTAATGCCTCACACACAATCTGGCACCCAAAAGCTCCGTGGCACAATGAGAGCGTAACTGGCATAACAGCGAGACCCTGTAATGTTGTTTCACAGAGTGGGAGGCCACATGCCCAATAGGCTCTGTCTCCCCAAGGCAGCGCTTAGGGGGTGCAGGTCGACTGCTGCATAATGCGAGGGAGTTAGCCGGAGCGCTGCGGCAGCTGGTGGGAGCTGCGTGCAGCCCTCAATGACCCACCGGTGCACCCATGGAGAGCACAGAAAGGCAACTCAGCTCAATGTCACCCAGCTCACTCAGCCATAAATGGGGATCAGCTGCCCTCTAGTGGCCAAACCACCAAAATGACTTTTCACTCCTCATAATAAACGGATATGCCAACACAGACTTGCTTCCTGAAACTAAACAGGATTTTGCCAGGACTTACTACCACAAACAAATGTAAAACATTAGTATCTGTTGCCATTTTTATCATCATACATAATGATTGTACCATTTCAATGACCTCTACAGCTGCACTCAAGGAATTGCGCTACAGTGCTGAACTTTCAGAGGACACAACACACATCTACCCCCAAATCAGCCCCCCACCCGGCGGCAGCCCCTGCTCACGTGTGGTAGTAGTGCTCCAAGCTCTGGCAGCAGAGCCACTCCTGAAAGGCAAAGTCCCTGAGCAGCTGGATTTGGGCCTCTGCGATGTCCGGCCAGCGCTGACGCTCCTTCTCCACCTCCTCCAGACGGGCCAGGACGTGCAGGCTCAGCTCCTCCAGGGTGTGCACATCTAGAGAGGGGGCAATGAGGTCAGACCCGAGACTCCACACGCCGTCCCTACCACAGAAATTACAAGCACGGCCCCGTGACCCAGCAGGACGCTTCTGTCACAGTAACCCAGTAAACAGCCACGAGCCTGTAGCCGCGACACCGGCAGCCCTAAAATGCAGCGGCCCCCGTTCCCCAATCAGCCGGCACACAGCAGCTAGTGCAGTAATGCAGCCACTGAAATGCGAGCATGACACTTCCTGCTTGCGGCTGCGACAATGACACCCGACACAGACAGTGACGTCTACAGTACAGTATCACCAAACTGGGGGGAATTTCAAGTGACAAGCCATTCAATCACAAACACCCCAGGCTGGAAGCTAAATGCCCATTGAAATAAGGAGCACTATAGTAACATCGAGAGACTATTAAAGACTGCAGACATCTGCTCTTTAAATGAGGAAGAACATGCTGGTCAGTGGAATACCCGACGCCGGCAAACAGCTGACACCACTGCTTGTGTCCTCGCGATCCCCGTCTCATCCTTCCCCTCGGGATCACCATCTATCCCTCCATCAGTCATGCATTTCAGGGCATGAGGCGAAGCCAGCCATGCCGATCCCGGTTAGGAGCGCCCGCCAAACCATGCCTCGCACAGCAGGGACTGTCCTCAACTCCCGCCCGTCTGCGGGCCAGACAAAACATCCCGGAGGAAAATGGGTCAGTGCCACCTATGGGGCCTCAGATCACTGCCTCCCGTGCGCCGACAGGGTGAGGCAGCAGATCAGTCACTTCACGGGACGGCTGCCCGAGCACCTGTGCCACCAGGTCTCAACTCTCCCATGGGACCAGCTTTTTAAGCAGCTCCTAAAGCTGTTGCCAAGGAGACTAACCTTCAAATAAGTGCCTGTATTCAGCGAGGCCGTGCTCCTGGAGCCATTCCTCGATCTGTCCCTCCTTCCCTTTCTTCCAGCGCACTTCCCAGAAGAGGATCCACGAGAACGAGCAGAAGGCGAAGGTCAGCAGGAAGCGGCGGTCCATCGGACCATCCTCAGCCTCGGGCTGGGACTCCTCTCAGAGAGCGGAAACGAGCCCCATGTGAAGACGGAGAGCACGGCGGCTTCCCTCCCCCGCCGACCGGGTGCCAGCGACTCCGGCTCCGTGAATGACCTTCGGGGAGGGGGAAGGGTGGAAAAAACAAGAGGCCGGCCTTCTAGTGCACTCCATGTGAAAGTGTATCGAATGTCACACACACACCGGGGATCACACACGACTTCGCAGAAACCCAACGACGTGACACGGCCCACCGGAAATAGGAGCCGCGCTACGGCCACGGAAGGCATCAATATTTATAGTCGTCATGCTGGCCGAGTGGTGCGTAATGGGGCAGGACATGTAATCTGGAGAAATGAAATATACATGCATCACTGCCTGGTTCCCCTGCAAAAAGAGGGGGTCTGAATGTTTGCCCTGTAAATGATACACCTTGTATCAGTGTCAAAAAGAAACCATTATCACTCATGACTCATTTCACGACATTGGTGCAAGTGTCTCCCCCTTTTACCTCGCGATACTGCTCCGCTGCAGCAATGTACACCACCAGTGCTAGAGGTTTCTCATGTTACCCCGCGGAGAGAGTGTCAGTGTTATCTACGGAAGGAAGTTGCGCTTGCAGTCATAATTCACATCTACTAGCTGTCCCTTGCAACATCTGTAGAGGTAGGACATGCGGCGCAGCTGCAGTGATTTGCATATGACCCCTTGCTGCGGGACAACTACTGATGGACCACGGCGGGCAAGAATCCACAGGCTGAACGTACGCGTAACCGAGATCGTTGTGAGTAGAGTATTCTAAAGAACTTTAATACAAGGAGACCCAGAACACAGGACACACCCCCCATGTCCCTAGCCCACCTCAACATCGCGCCGACGCCAGCGTACGGCAATCGCAGGACATACACACCACCCGCGTTAAAATCGCGTTTTGTAACTGACCCGTTTAAAGCCATGCTATAATGCCGTTGGCACATCAAACCAAAGCATATCTCTCACTTTATCGACTAAACCTCACAGGCACCCCCATACATCTGCCCCTATCAGTCTTTGTTACCGAAAGTAAAAATATAACAATATCCAGCGAACTTACGAGCTAAAGGTTTCCCTGGAACGGCGACGGGAAAGAGTAGTTGTCTACGTAAAGAAAACAAAAATAAAAGACAAAAACATAAAGAATCAGCATAGAAGTTACTGATCACTAATACCGAGTGGTTACCTATTAGTTTCTAGCTTAGCTAACAAACGTGTAATAAACTGAAATCAACCTGCTTACGGTAATTATTAAAGCCACGATACTTGTTATAGCTGCAGATAAAACACGCGAGAATCTTCTTACACCCTCGGGAACCGCTGCTTTTCAATCACCCTATATCGTTGACAGGTTATTCAATGTGTAAATAGACACTACTTGTACCTTCGGAGTACTCACGAACAGCTCACCGGAAGGGACGCAGTGCACGCAAAATACCGCGCGAAACGATGAGGTCATCCTGCGGCGATCGCGGCGACTGCTAATGACGCCATAAATTGCTATACTCCGAATTCGCACGCGGACATCAGCAAAAGGGGGGCTGTTTGACTGAAAAAACATCATGGTTGGTATTAATATCGAGTAGCTAGTTATTTAAATCTAAGCATATTCGTAAGGATAGTGTTAGGGATTGATCGATTAAAGTTTTCTTCTCGCAGTAAGCTGGAAATAAAAAAAAATGACCGCTGTCTGCTGACATTAGTCAGAAGGATTGACTTGTAGAAAGATTAACTGATGTGAATGTCAACAATTTTTAACTCCTGTTTTATTTTAGGGTATGTATGTATGTGATTAGAATTGAAATATTTCGTCAAGTGTTCATAAACGTTGTTTGATTATAATCTTTACTGTTTCTTTTCGGTTTAAAGGGCAAACAGAAGACAAAAAAGTACGCAGCGATGAAAAGAATGATTAGTTTAAAGGATCACAGGATGTAAGTATTTATAATCAATACTACTAATAACATTTTCAGTGGTTCAGTGGGTAGCATTTTTGCCTTATAAGAATGCCGACCCCGCTCTTTGCGTGTGGCAGGCGAGGATCATTTCGTTCTCTCTCTAGGTCGTCACTCGATCTAAAAAGCCTTAAATTTTACATTTACATTCATCAACTATAAAGCTGTCAAAAATATTGTAGTAGGTAGACTTGCAGCATCCTGACAGAACATTAATTTGTCATAACTGTTTCTTTAATGTTGTTCCCAAGAAAACCACAAGATCGTGCAAAAGAAAAGGTGAAGAAGAAGAAAGACCCCTCAGCGCTGAAAGAGACAGAAGTGTAAGTGAAGCTAAATAACTCAATAGTTGTACTTGAATGGAGTGTACTGATGTTACATTGTTCGGTTATGCAAATTTGAAATCGGATTTTTATGTGGCTCATCCCAAACCTTTCATTCTGTGTCCAGGACAAAGTACCCATCATGTCTGTTCTTCCAGTACAACACACAGCTGGGTCCCCCCTACCACATCCTGGTCGACACTAATTTCATCAATTTTTCAATTAAGGCCAAACTTGACATCGTGCAATCCATGATGGACTGTCTCTACGCCAAGTGTAAGTGTTTCACACTTAGGGACAGACCTGCGATCATTTTACAGCTCTAATAAGGTAGTACATCTTGAAACTGAATATCGTTTCTGTCTGTTCCAAGGCATCCCCTACATCACAGACTGTGTCATGGCTGAAATCGAGAAACTGGGGATGAAGTACAGAGTCGCTCTAAGGTAGGTAAAGTGCAAAAAAGGACACATGGATTTTTGGACCCCAGTATTCAGGGATAGGTTCCTATGAAAGGTACTATGTATAATATGTATGTGTAATAATATGAATGATAAGATGAAATTGACATGCCTCCTTTACAGGATAGCAAAGGATCCTCGCTTTGAGAGACTGCCCTGCTCACACAGTGGGACGTACGCTGACGACTGTTTAGTCCAGAGAGTCACACAGGTAAAACTGCTGGCACAGAGACCCTGGTATTTAGGTATAGATGCCCCGATACTGTTACTAGTATCGGCATGAAGTCTATCCAAAGCATAGAGGACAGCAAACTGCTCAACTGAACTATTAAGCGGAGGTACGAAATCAGGTTCATATAAAAGTATTAATCTAATTAAATATCTAAAAAGAGTATGATGAAATGGCCACCAGCAGCAGCACTCTGAAACCTCACGTAGTGAAAATTACAGAAACTCAGTATCGATCAGGCACGATGTTGCAATGGTAATATTTTCTGAGGTGGTACACGGTATAAAACATTTGTGAACCACTGCTTTATAGGATTTAGAGTGACATTTCTGAATCGTAATTAACACCCACTGATCCATCGTATTCCACAGCGCCTAAAAAGCGATGATCAGCACTTCTGTGGTCGGCCTCCCACCCTCCGGTTGACATGAATGCCAGTTTTTTTTAGCAGATTGTTTGTATATCGTTTCATCTTCTTAAGGCTTTCACATTTTTTTTTTCTTTTTTCCAGCTTAATAATGAACCCTGCTTGGTGCTGAGGTGGTGGGGATTACAGTATTATCATTTCCCCCAATATTTTTAAGTTAAAATACCACACATTTTTTTTAGACATCACAGAACCCTATTTGGTATTGGTGAATACCACAAAGCAAGCATCAGTACTCGTACTCCGTCTGAGAAAATGGTATCGGTCCATCCCTAACTGAAGCCATATTAAACATATAAGCTTGTGCTGGTGTCTGTAAAGTGTCAAATTAGTTGTCTAACAAATAACTGTGGTACTCGCTCTACACTTAAACAGCACAAGTGCTACATTTTGGCTACGGTGGACAGAGATCTGAAGAGAAGGGTGAGGAAGATCCCAGGAGTGCCAATCATGTACATCTCCAACCACAGGTGAGGATTCCCATCAATAACTAGCCATTCCTGCCTTTAATTTGCAGAGCTTGCAGTCATTCATCCCCGCCCCCCCAAATTTCAGAAACCCTGTGAGCTAATCAGATATTAATGCTTTCTCAAATACCATTATGTGAATCTGCACCAGATAGCCTCTGGCCAAGGACCTCGTCTGTAGCTCCTAACCTGGCATGATCTGACACCGGCCTGAAATTCTCACAGCTTGGATCAAGATATCCTAACATTTTGGAAAAATCTTCTACTGGACTCCCCTTAATTTTGATGTGTATAATTATTTTTTTATGCAGGTATAACATTGAAAGGATGCCAGATGACTATGGTGCTCCAAGGTTTTAACCCTGGATGGGGATGGACATGGAGCAGACCATCTACTCGCATGGAGCTGCTGTCGGGATCATTGTACTACTTTGGATACAAACTTTCCCCTGTTTACAGGATTCAGCTTAATGTAAAGACCTAGAATTCTGGGGTACAGGTTAGCCCAGCTAATATAAGTGGATCTTGAAATCATTTTTCTAAAATCCATTGACTTGGTTTTAATTCAATATTAACTTCATTTTCTACTATGAGCAGTTGTCTATACTCCTACAATACTATTTATGTAGTGTTTATATGCAGGGTTTGTTTAGAAAAACGTAATTGCATTCCTTTGGCCCCAGAGTACCCAGACTTAATTTTTTGGATGTCTGAACAATGTTGTATTTGGATCAGATATACAATGCAATTCACTATACAAGTATTGTTGTATTAAAGTTGTGTTTCCGCAAACTCTTCTGCTTTGTATTATTGTTTTCTATTTGTCTTAATGTGTTGATTTTAGAATGTGTTTCACAAGCTGAGTGTGTGACCGGTAAAATCGGACTGAGGTGTCGGTACGCGACCACCCAGCGGCACGGCGAGGGTCGGCGGGCGACAAGCCGGCGCGCATGCGCGGAACGAGGCCGTCTGGGCGTGTCTGAGCGGCACTCGGTGTGACAGGAGCGTGGGGTAGTTTGCATGCAGCCTCCGCGGGACTGCGGTGTACATCAAATCGGCGTGGATAAAAGCACGCTACGGCAGGATGGATAACGGTGGAATACTGACGGCCGGGCCGAACATCGGGCTGCACTGGCCGATTTAGAAATAGCACACGGCGCTTCGATCGTGGGCTATATGACCTCCGGTCTAAATGCAACTGATCTCTAACGGTGTTTTCCTCCGGGCGATGATGCATCCCTTTATGCTTCTAGTCGCCGTGCTGTGATGCTTCGTGTGTCAGCTGTAGTTTTTAATTATTTCGAGTCGTTTGTACACGTTGCTGTACCGATCCGCAGTACTGATCGCCGGCTCGCCAGCTTTAACGTCCGTGAGGATTTTATACTTGGTGACTGACTCAGCGCATTGTCTTAGTTCTGTGAACTGGCAGATTTCTGCAGGAAACGTGCGGGAAATCGGCACTTTTTATACGGCTTAACTTGTTTTTTCCTGTGTCGTTTCGTGTGAAGCTGTAGGCATCGATTTTGTTACTTATTAGTGCTGTTCCATTTTGTAAAGATATTTTAAAATCAAATTACTCTTCCTTTACTTGACTAGGCGTTCCCTATGATGCTAAGAAATAGTACAGTGACAAAACATACCCAGTTCAGCAGTAAGTTATTTTATGTAACAAGTAGTAATTGTTAAAAAGTATTTTGTTATTTCAGGAATGTGCTCTGAATGTATTACGTAAGTATCAGTTGATCTGAATTACTGTGGTTTTGGTGACTAGGAAAGCATTGTGCTACATCCGTGGTAAATTGAAACGCTGACTATACATACATAAATATACCTGTGAAGTTGGGCTGTGCCCATTGTCGCCGGAGTTGCCGGATGCCACTCACCTGTTGTGGCAGTACTTGCATCTGAGAGCCTGTTTCGGGACGGAGACAGGCTGACAGGGGGCGCCGCCATGCCAGGGGACAGGACCGGGGCCGCGGCGGGCGTGCAGCGGAACACCGTCTGCGGCGAAGGGGAGGCACAGAGAGACGGGGAGCCAGAGGACGAGGGGGATGAGGATCTGCGGGACGGAGGGGTCCCCTTCTATGTGAACCGCGGCGGCCTGCCTATCAACGAGGAGACGTGGGAGCGCATGTGGAGGCACGTGGCCCGGATTCACCCCGAGGGGGGCGCCGTAGCAAGGAGGATCAGGGGAGCCACCGACCTGCCTAAGGTAAGGATGGCCCCAGCTGAATCCTGGGGAACTGCCGCATCAGGTCCGGGATTGGCCAGGCTGCTGTACCTTTGAGGAAACACCTGAATCAATAGTAAACATCTACATCCATTAAGTAGTGTAAAAAGTGCTAAACTTTAAACTCTTGAGCAAAGACCATGTGACACTACAGTAATAATGATGGAATTATTCCTGGTGACTGCTTATGGCCTGAGTCTCAGAGTGACAGAGAGGATGGTGCTGTGCCTTCATCACGCACGGCGTGTTCACACTCAGAGCACACCATAAGGGTGCAAATATCACACTCACGGTGAAGTTACAGCAGTGAAATACAAGAGAAACACTTGCCAGTCTGAGGAACAGGGACAAAGACACAACCCGTCCTCTGAAGCCATTTCCCATGTGACTTTTAGTCTCGCTTATCTGGATATTTACGGACTGAGGGTGACACTGCAGGAGCCCCACTGACATGTTTCTGTACAGAAGAGAGTAAATCCCACAGGTGTGGTAAGATTAGCCAACAGGTAGCATTACTATCAGAGGATAAGGACTCAAAGCCTATGCTGAAAAGTTTAGTACCTTGAACAAGTTACTAAACTTAAGTTGCCCCATTAAACTATACTGATCTATATTTAATGTATTTTAATATGTCTGCATTGCTATTTTTATATTGTATTGCGTGTATCAATTTTGCTAGCTGTGTGGTTGCCAGAACAGTAAGCAGGAGGTTTTAAATCCCCAATGACATCGCATGTGTCTGTGCTTGGTAACTTGGTAACAGACATGTAGGCTGTGTAACCTGAGTTTTAATGATCTGAAGCCATGGGCCAGTGTCATTTACTCTGACTGTTAACGTTACTCAGCAGACCTCCCTCCCCCCCCC
>JAODJU010000025.1:1394118-1409007 GCA_026776725.1 Gnathonemus echidnorhynchus
AGGAGCCCTCACACATCCGCAGATTCAACTGCTGGGATTGACAGGGAGGGGGGGGTGGTGGAAAATGCCATCTCTGTCCTCCGTGGGGACTCGGCTCTCCACTTAATCGAAGGCTCGCGAGGCTTGTGGGGAGCGTTTTGGGGTCACGTCGCGCTGCAGGGAGGACGTGGAAGTCTGAACAACGGGGCATTCTCCGTCTGCCGTGAATGCGTGAATTGTGCGACACCCCCCACCCCCCGCAGCTGCCTCTGTCTCCCTCTGCCCCACAGATTCCAACACCGAGCGTGCCTACGTACCAGCCAGCCGCCAGCGTCCCACAGCGTCTGGAAGCCATACAGCGATACATCAGGGACTTGCAGTATCCTTTTTTCCTGCTTTCCCATGAGGCCTTTCTGTTTCCTGAATGAGTCAGCTGATGGTCTAAAAGGAGAAGCCTCTGAAAAATAAAAATAAAGGTCCCTTAAGGCAATGGGAGCAATTTCAGATATTCAGATAACACCACAGTTCAGATACCCCATGGGTTCTGCTTTCTGGCTTTGAATTACTTGGGTCAATGTTCTGTCATGGTAGCTGAGTTTTCAGTACATTCCTATTAGAAAATATGCATGATATACACTACCAGTCAAAAGTTTTTGCACCCTGAGATTTTCTGCATTTGCATGTTACTCACTTAACATTTACTAAAGTACACTCAATATTTTTTGCTAACATAATTTTACAGTACGTTCACCATTTGAGTACCTTTATTATCAAGAAAATGTGATATGTTTGATTCATCAAAGTAACCTCCTCTAGCAGTTACAACAGCAGAGAAAAAGGACATTAAACCGTTCTGTTTCATGAGATGAAAGTTAACTAGCACATTTAAAGTTAAAGGACAGCCTAGAATTTGGTTATACCATCACCACACAACCAGTTAATAAGATGTCAGACATACACTGTTACATCCTCTTTCCATGTTATAAAGGAAACTTATTTTATTTGACTTATATTTTCATTTATAGTCGATATACAAGAATAAAAAATCTACAGTTTGTGAAATTAATGGAAAAGGGTGAAAAACCTGTGGTGTGCATAAACTTTTGGTAGCGTATACACGATATACATAAACCTTTGTACATTGTGTGAAAAAGTCAGCTAATGTTTAATGGGAGTGAAGACTTCCCCACATTTACACCGAACCCTGTTTCATATGTAAACACTCAGGTAGCAAGTGAGGAAAAGATTAATATCGGCCATCGGACGAGACAGCTGATTGCAAATAACAATGCAAACATGGGTCCACTGTAAGGAGGAATTCCTAAGGGGCTTAAATTTAGAAAAGCAGAAGTATTGGTTGCTGACCCGTGGTGTTTTTTAGCATCATCAGGTCATTGTGGTTTTAAAGAAGCTCTGGGCCTCTGTCTCAGGCCCTCGGGAACCACAGATAATTCCCAGGGAGGGGGATGTGTCTTGGAAAGTACTGCTGCCGTGTGGTTGAACTCGCCCTCTGTTGTGCACTTAACTGTGACTTATAGGTACAATCACACTGGGACACAGTTTTTCGAAATTAAGAAGAGCAGGCCTCTTACCGCGTAGGTACCACGCTGTCTTTGCCTCCCAAACCGGCCCCCCAAAAGATCCGCCAATACGGCGGGAGGTCTGGTCAGGGGCTTGGTCAGAGAAATACATGAATAGATGGAGGCCTTGGAAGGTTAAGATCAGCAACACATTCCCTGCTTGCCAGTAAGGCATTTCCTGTAGTGTTTCCGGTGAGAGCTTTGCCAGGAAGTGGGGGTGGTGGTGAAGGGAGAATGTTTAAGGTTTGGCTTGATACCATGTTGCCGATTAAGTCCAGCAGCAAAGCATCGTCAGTCATGACCTCATTAATGGGACAGCCGAGTTCTCAAGGTCAGGCAGGCTTCCATGTCACTGGGATGAGAAACTGGTTCTGCTTTAAAAGTTTTGTATGAAACTGGACTTTCTACAGCTCACATATCCATGACCTCATTAGCAGATACAAGTACAAACTCAGTGTAACAAACCCACATCTTTTGCTCATGGGAATTTTACTTACACAAAAATGCTCTGAGGGCAGAACGAAAAATAATTGGTTCAGAGCGATAACTAATCAGATTGTAAAAGGAGGTGGGGCCAACCAATCAGATGCTTTGGCCCCACCTTCTTTAGTTGCTTAGACCTACCTGCTCTACAATCTGTTTGGTTATCTCTCTTCACCAATCATTTTTCTTTCTGCCCTCAGAACATTTTTAAGTAAAACAAGCTCATCTTTTAGCCACAGAGCTGATGCTAAGGGCAAATATATTTTGTTATGCTATGGGTATTATTGTGCTTTTAGAGTGTATTGTTTTAAAACAATGTTGAGAGAGATGAGAGATTATGTCATATTAGACTGACCACATGTTAAACTAAGCGCCTGGCCCCTGTCCTGTATTTGTGTGCTGAGTACACAAATAATATATTATCTTCATAAAGCAATTAATGTTTCACTTAATTCATCAGTCATGTTTCTATTGGTTAAATTACAGACAGGTTAGGTTTGAAATGAACGTTCCCAAGGAAAGAGCTTTACAGTAAAATGATATAATTTAGTATTTATGTGCTGTATTATATTCATGGTTTTACTACATTGTGTATTGTAATGCTGTAATATTTTATACATCGAAGATTACTGGTCCAGAGCTGGAGTGACAGTGTGGTCTGAACAATCCCGTCTCCCGTACAGGTTAATGGACATTGCCAAGGAGATGATTCGGGAGTCGCTGCCAATCAAGTGTCTGGAGGCGGTGATCCTTGGAATGTATCCATCACAATGGGCCTTTCGCTTGGGTGCCCGTGCTTATGTCGCTATGGTATCTCTTAAGTGGAGTCAGGCTCGGTTAATTTATACATCATTTTCACTATTTACCCCCCCCTCCCCTTTCCTAAAGGAGTCCCAGGCCTATAACGCAACTGAACTATTCCCCACCCACGTGGGGAAATGTACCGGGGTGGCTTGAAGTGCGTCGCGGTAAAAATGAGGTGACCAAACGTGATTTGGCCATACTGTCCCCGCCACGCCGTTCGGCTGCCGGATGCTAATTAGCTTCTCCAAAGGCCTCCCTTCTGGACAGGAAGCAGGTGCCAGGTCCTGCCGGATTCGGCTCCATGCGAGGCCAGTGAGCGGAGAGCAGGAAGCCAGCCTTAAACAGGAAGTGTGGCTTTGTCCAGACAACAAACACATGGCAGCTGGGCGTGAGGCGAAGGCAGAGCCACCAAGGCAGCTCTGCCCATAAATGGGCCTTTGATGCTTAAAAGCCCTGATTGGCCCGTTCACTTAGCTCCCCTCACTTATATTAAGGATTCGCCGAGGGCTGTGGGACTAGAGGATGCTGACCTTATTGGGACCATTCATGGTGTATCTGTAAATTACAGTGTTGCAGCACAAAGTTCCAGAATACAATGCAGCAGCTATGAAGCACCTTCTAACTGATAAAACAGATTTATGACCAGTCAGAATGGCAGCTGTGATTAAATAGTGAAGGGAGGATTTTGGTGTAGATATTTCCAGCCAGAGACTTGGTTTGAATACAAAGAGAGTATTTTATTTTCTACTTGGGACTAAGAAAGTGCAGTAATTCAGCGCTGCATGCATTTCCCCTTTACTGCTCTTATAGGGGACAAACACCCCAGCAAAGGTGTCGAGGCAGCGAGCAGATGGACGACTTCTTAGGCCAGTTATAGGGCCTTCAGGAGGAGTCAGATTACTGCATATTACAGTAAGAGGTACCACTGTCTTCACAACATTGTATCGCTAGTTTTTGCACCGGGGCCTGAATTTTAAAATTAATTTGTGCTCCTTATCTTACTTATGTTCAAGGCCAAGAAGGATTAGAGCAGGGGTGGGCAATCTTACCCGCAAAGGGCTGGTGTGTATGCAGGTTTATGGGGTAACCTGTAGGTCAGCTGTTCAAACCCAGGTGTGAGGACCTTTCAGCCAATCAGTCCTCTAATCAGTAATCTGATTAGGGAGTTGCAGCGAGAACCTGCACACACACCGGCCCTTTCTGGGTATTCTGGGATTGCCCGTCCCTGGATTAGAGGAACAAAAGTGGGTTGCATATCATAAGCTGTATATCAATTTGTGGCTCAGACACCCCTAGTTTACAGCAACAGAGTCTTTGCATTTCAGCTGTGTTAATGAACTCAGTTTCTCTTATCTTCCACAACATGGGCAGCCCCATGGTTAAGAACGTCCGACTTACAAACGACTCGCACTTATACACAGACTGCCATAAAGCCTACCATATTAAAAAATTCAGGTTAAATACAATTAGTCATAATAATGAACACACGCACTATTTCGTGAAAACATTGCACAGCTTCAGTAGTGCGTCGGCTCGACATGCAGTACAGTACCATATTAGTTCCTTTTATTATTACTGTATAATTATTATTTGTTACCATATTATTATTTTTCCAACTAACCTACAAAATACAGGCAACTTAACCTGTATTTAAAAACCAATGCCTGCAATCTGCCAAGACACTCTGGCAGTAAAGGAAGTCTGCCACTCACACACACACGCACACACACATACATATATATATTATATATAGGGGTGCTTCAGTATACTTATAATGTGAGTGTGCCTTCCTTGACCCCGCCTCCTGCAGTTACCTCACCAATAGCATGCCGGGGGTGGAGCGCTTCCCCCTCAGCTTTAAGACACAGTTCTCAGGGAACCACTTCCGGCACATCGTGCTGGGGCTGCACAGCGGGGGGCGGTTTGGAGCGCTGGGCATCAGCCGGCGGGAGGATCTGATGTACAAGCCGCTGGAGTTCCGCACGCTGGCCGACCTGGTGCAGGAGTTCGAGAGCGCCTACCGCCGCTACTGGCACACCATATGCAAGGTGAAGATTGGTCAGTATGTGTCACATGACCCCCACACCGTGGAGCAGATCGAGTGGAAGCACTCCGTCCTGGATATGGACAAGCTGTCCAAGGAAGAGCTCCGGCGCGAGCTGGAGAGACACGCCCGCGACATGCGGCTCAAGGTAACTCAGCGTAACATGGGGGGGAACGCAGCTGTGAGCAGGGAGCGTTTTATTAGGGGGACAGGACTCACAG
The DNA here is from genome assembly GCA_026776725.1 of Gnathonemus echidnorhynchus. Lineage (NCBI taxonomy): Eukaryota > Metazoa > Chordata > Actinopteri > Osteoglossiformes > Mormyridae > Gnathonemus > Gnathonemus echidnorhynchus. Next base: position 1,399,230 of record JAODJU010000025.1, read on the forward strand.
GAAATGGGGGGGGGGTCTCTGCTCAGATCACCAGGGATACATGGGACTAGATGCTTGGGAGTCAGTGCGGGCAAAAGCCTAACTTTGGTTTAAACATTGGGGGGGGGGGTGAGGACTCCACCCTGTAATTTGCACCCATGAGTGCAGGTGGTACATTCCAGCCACAACCTTCCAAAGTGAAGTTATTTTAGAGGATTCTCTTACCAAGGTAACTGCTTTGACTGATGCAACAGCTAGTTTCTGGATCATACCCAAAGCATTTATTGACAACTTAATTATTTATATCTAACCTGTTGTCAGACATTAAATATGCAAAAGATATTCAGATTACATGTCAACCACTATTTGTAGAATTACAAATCGTATTGTTCAATAATATACCATGATAACAAAACATTGTTAACACTTCTATTCATATTTGACATATTTGAAACATACATGCTTTATTACCTTACGGTCTGCATACTGTATTATTACTCAATGAGCAGGATGTCCGAAAAGAGAAAACAGTTCGAAAAAGAATGTGATTGGCCGGACTCAACACATGTGCTGCCGGGTGTCTTTCCAAAGATGTAATCTCTCCCCTGCCGGTAATAACTGGAACCTACCTATAAATATCCAGGACCTTCACTGATATTTGGTACTAGGTTCTAAATAGCATCATTTACCACAACTGAGGCCAGATTGGTTTCACTGATGATCATTAGCTCACCACTATCCCCAAGCACTTTGACATTAGAGCTTCAGCAGTCATTCTGGACCTGGCAGCAATTCTGGCCCAAAGATACTGATGGCCACTTTTCCACATTAAGAGACAAAATAGCATGAAATTAAATCTGGACACATCTGGGCTGTTACGGTTCTGATTCGTACAGAATGAGTTTTACAGAGAGCTGACAGACCCTCTACACAGACCAGATGCCTCCCCAACATTGGGTCAAGATGGTCTCAAAGTAGGTTAACGTTCACCAATCCTCCTACTCTCCCACATTTTTCAGAGGGAAATACGGTGAAAGGGGAGTGTGTGAACCCCCCACTCCCCCACACCACACCACACCACACCACACACACACATTCTGGATATTGGATATACAGGATTTGCAGTGGAGTAACATTTCAGCAACCATCACTGACTACAGCAGGGAGCTCTGTGGGGCCAAACATAAAAACGTTTTTTTACTCACTCATTAGCAGACTCAGTAATATCAACAAGGAACCCGTTATTTAAAAATTATAACTCTGAAGCAGTGATCATTGCAGACATCTTATGACCTAATTGATGCACGTGTTCCATGTGTTTGATAAGCTCGGGTCGGGCTGCTCCAAACAGAACCACATCCTCCGTATATCAGCGACAACTGACGATTCATAGGGTTGTGACTGCACTGCCCTGTCATGGACCACAATGGCTTCAAATGCTTTAAATATCAGTTAGCCCCTCTTCACTGACTCTGAAATAGCCATCTAGAGGAGTTAAGTGCAGCTGCTCTCCACAAAATAAACATTAAAACCACTCTGTCTCTATTGATCTTCGTACTTTGGAGTATCTAATTCAACCTGGGATTGTCGCAGTGTCCCAACATGACTTTCAACAGCCAGCACATGAAAGCCTGTAATTTACATTACAATATTTAGTTGCTAAGCAGCCACTTTTATCCAAAGCACCTTACTAATTTACATTTTTTTCTGTGGAGTCGATTATAGTGAATTTTTACGCTTCACGGAACCCCGGCGGGTAGCTGAGCCATTTTGGAGAGAAGGGGGGGTTTCTCTTCCTTACTAGTGCTAAGTTTGCCATGCCAAAGACATTTTTAGCCTGACGGTACGCCGCCTAGTTGCTCTTTCCACACAGTCTCATGTCTGCCACCTTCTCCGTTCCAGATCACGAAGGCCGTCCCGTCCTCGCCGACCAAAGACAGGAAGAGAGATGTGGGCTCCCCTCAACGGGGCCCCGGAAGCCCCCTGCGAAGGAACAGCCGCAGCGAGAGACGGTATGTGTAGGTGTCATGGGTTCTGTTGGTGCCAATGATCATCTTTGCGGTGCAACAGGACGTAACTTGTCCCTGCAGCTTGGTTACGTCGCCCAGGAGTCACGGTGATCAGCAGTTAATCGGAAATCCTCTCAAAGGGCTGTCCAGATTAATTATTTGCTGCTTGCAAATTTCAGTTGACAAGTGTGGCGTCCTGCTCATCTTCTGCGATGACCGTAGTAATGGATGCAGCTTAGCCATTCAGTACGATGCTTAACTTTGTCGGGGAGGGAAAAAAAATGCAGGCCGGCTTTCCGTCTTCCGTTTGTTATGTCTTTTGAACTTGTGTTTGTGTGCAGACCGTCAGGTGAAAAGAAGTCGATTGACCAGAAGCCTCCTGCCGATGTTAATGGCTACCAGATTCGTGTATGAGGAGGGGTAGTCCCAGTCTCTCTGCTGCCTCCAGAGGCTGGGAAGACTGCAGAATGCGGCGAGAGAGAACAAACTGGAAAGGACTCAAACTCATCAAGTGTCTCTGTGCCACCAGCACCCCCCTACACACTGGAGGAGATGGAACCCTTTCAAGGTGAATATTTAATGGCTTTATAAGACAAACCTGTTAAAGAACCAGTTATGTTTTTCTTTTACTTCCATCACTTTTCACATATTTTGATTACTTGATGTGAACTTTTCGATAACTTTTTTGGAAGTGTTCAACCAGTCAGCGTTTCAACTATCCTTGCAGACAGTCTGTAGAGTACACATCTTTGTGTCAATCTTTGTTGTATATAAATGCGATTAATCTTTAGCTCTGCTGGACAGTAACCAGGCTTTTGTAGAAACTAGTCTTCAAGCCAAGTCTTTGGTGCCTTTGATTTAAAACTCGATGGGTAGTGAACAAAACATGCATGTGTGAGCCAGGACACTCAGACATGCTTGCGGAAAGCTAAAGTACAGACTTTAGTGATTTGTAGGGACTAATCACTTTAGAACATGCACACCTCAAGAAGTGTGGGAAGGATTCAGCAGGACACACCATCGGTGCTCACAACTAGTCCAACAGGTCAGGACAGAACAATCTTGATACAGTCCCACTATGGGGAATTCCACACCCTATTGAGGCTGTTTAACACATAGGTAGCATCACAGCGACACCGTGTGGCTGGTTTCTTACCTGCATCCCAAGTACTGAATGTATAGGACGCATATCTGGAATTTAAAAGTTTTGTCCCAATCAGTCCTCCACCCTGACTGACTCTCCATTCACCCTTGGGCCTTTTGCTTTATGAAGGATCTGTGATCAATTCAATTCTCACTGAGACACACAAACCAGCTCTTTGTTCAAAAGGATAAGGTCCATGTCATTTGGATGTTCTCTAGAACAACAACCTCCACCCAGTAGACTGCACTTCATGGGTACTGTTGAGTTCCAGGAGCATGTATGGAAAAAGCTTTTCTGTAAAATGTTTCTTTGGAAAGGTGTGTGTTTATTACCTGTGTCTTAAAGGCAACTTTAAGCAGTGATCTAGTACTTCTCAGTATTTACCAAGGTTTGTCAGGTCTTAAGGTGCAAAACAGTTCTTTGTTTACAATGTTTACGTCTGTATTTTTTTAACACGCGGCACAGGGACCCTGCTGCTGTTTTACACATTATTATACATAGTGAGGCCTAGCAGACATTTACACTGACTAAGAAAGGAAGGTTAGATGCGGTTACAGTTAATGAGATCTGTTTACTACACAAATGCAGTCGGTTTTCTGGAAGAACCTCTCAGTCATGCCAGTCAGCCCAAGTTTTATAGAAATAGGGGCAAAATTACATTTTCTTTAGTTGCTTCATCATTCAATGAAAAGCTTCCTTGGTGACTGGGGAGCTTCTCTTCAACCAAAGCATTTTTCTGGAATGCAGATGAGTCTCTTGTTTTTAATGCCCTCGCTCCATTTCAGCAGGGCTCAGGCTCAGCACCCAGAGAGACTTTCTGTACAAGCAGGGGTCTGTTTTACGACCAGAACAAATAACTGGACAGAAGGCAAATGATCAGGTGTCCTGACTTAATTTCAACCCTGTTCATTGGGCACCAATTTGAGCCTCGTTCCCTGGGTCCTGGGTCTAGCTCCATTTTCTGTGTTCTGAAACACACCGGGCTCCGCTCCTTGGTTCAGAAACAGTGGAAAGAGCTGTGGCGTTTCGATGCCATGCGGCCCCCACGTTGACATTCACTTCCATTCGTGCTTTGTGGCAAATCGCTAATCCTGCTCTACTATGATGGATCGAGAGGAAAAAAACACACGGATGCAGTGTTTAATTGTTGAGTTCGAGACACAGCTTCCAGAAACCAGACGGCAGATTTGTGGCTTTTTATACACCGTGCTATTACTTCTTTCTGAGTCCAAAAAAATATGTTACGTGGAGCTACGCAGCAATGAAGCGGTCACATGTTCTTAGAGAGTACTGTGAGATCACCAGTACTATTCTTTCACTCAAACAGTAATAAAAATTACTTTTTCTATGTTTCACAGTTGACTCCTGACTTATTTTACATAAGCACTTGTCCAGTGTTTGGCTGACGTAAGGCTGAAAGCTTGTTCTCAGCAGGGATGGGGAACAGGGCATGGGAGATCTTGGACAGGACGCCAGTCTATTACTGGGCTCACACAAAGAGAGACACCAATACATCACTGGGTTGTGGGAGGAAGCCAAGGTCCCAAGGAAACCCATACAAACATGGAGAGAACGTGTGCAAAGTTCACACGTGCAGAGCTTGGGTTTGGTGTTAAAGCCACAGTGCTGAAGGTGTAAGGTCACAGTGTCACCCATTGTGCAATCCCAACTGCTCACTGCGATGAAATCATTACACACTTTACCTCTGTGATTTCACTTCCACAGGGAGATGAGCTCGTGTTGAATTTGGACACGAGAATTCCTCCATTTTTGGTGTGGCATCTATTGAGCACATTTCCTGTCCTGATGAATCCTGATGCAGGATCGCAAAATGAGTGTCGGTTTTATGATGAATGACAATATGAATTTCTTTTTCTTTTTGGAGAGATCATTGAAATGCACGTCTGCTCTAATGCCTAACTTTGTCCACCAGAATATGGTCCCAGTCCCAGATATGCCGCAGAATCAGTCACCTTCACTGGATGCCTGACAGCTCCGATCCACAAATGTCAGCCTTGACTGATGAGATCTTGCTGACCTGACATGACTGCTATCCAATTAGATGAGTGGGAAAGGGGAGGGGGCTGAGATTAATAAATGTGTCCTGGGCGAGCAGGGAAAGCTGGATGGGGGAGGGTGGAAAAGGGTGAGGAATATATGATTGACTGACGGAAAAAACACCATCCCCCACTGCAGGGCTGCTGTTCTCCAGAGAGACAGAGCTCCCTGCTGTAGTCAGTGATGGTTGCTGAAATGTTACTCCACTGCAAATCCTGTATATCCAATATCCAGAATGTGTGTGTGTGGTGTGGTGTGGTGTGGTGTGGGGGAGTGGGGGGTTCACACACTCCCCTTTCACCGTATTTCCCTCTGAAAAATGTGGGAGAGTAGGAGGATTGGTGAACGTTAACCTACTTTGAGACCATCTTGACCCAATTCTGTAGAACGAGTAGGGGTATCCCAGGGGATTCGGGCCGTGTGCCCCTGGAGCACATGCCATGGGCTTAGCTTTGTGAAGGAACTCCTCAGGAATGGAGCCAGCCCAGTTGGGGGGGAGGGTTAGGGGCAACAGGCAAGAAAATCACCAGATCTAAAGGCCTTTCCAAAAAGCAACACCTGCTGGATGATAGGAGAATCTTCACTGCATCTCATGAAACCCTTATTGCATGCTGCCCACAGCAACCTTTAAAGCCATTTTCTTATACGCGAGATTATCAGCCAAAGCCTGCACCAGGAGCAGAAACACCTCTTATGCTTCAATAAATAATGAATCCCACAAATCTCCAGGACATGAAGTTCAAATGGGGACACTGACAGGTGCAAATAAGGACCAGAATCTCGCATGATCCGAGGTATCAGAGATGTTCATTTTTACAAAGGAGGTGACAGACATCCGGAGGCATTTTTGGAATTCAAGGTTCTTCTGAAGGTCAATAATGGATTTGTACTTATGACTTCACTTGTCTGTACTCAGTGTTATTGCTCTGTGCCAAATTCCATCCCCTGGCCCAGCCCATCAAGCTTGCCTCAGCTCATTCCTTCCCATGAGTGTGCTGGGAGTGGGGAATACATGTTTTATGACAGGAACTGCAAAATGGTTACAAAGAAAGCATTTACACATTCTCATACTGTAAATGTAGATTATGATAAGCCGTCATAATGCAAAATGGAAATACAAAATACCCACACAGTGCTTTCATGTGATACCACAGTGGAAGGACACTGTGGCCTTTTGATAGTGATCTGATTTGATTGTATTCCTACCTCTGTGCTGATGTAGCTTCTTGAAACTTCATCTTTTTGGATAATGTTTCTGATGTAATCTTTTAAAGGACCATCCAACGTCTGTTCCTTCACAAAAACTTTTATGAACAAGGCTTGACTGTGACAGACCGTAGACTGTCTGACTTAACGCAATACGTTGTTCATTACGTATTTTACAGGGGTACGTAAAGGGAGTGACCTTCCATATATAACAATGGAGAAGAACCAAGCAAAAAAAGACTGAAATATGCGCAAACCTTAATTAAACCAGAAGGTGGCTCCCTTTCCTGACATGCCAACACCAAAACGGCCAGACATCGGGCACTCCATTACGCGTGGTCCAGTCCAAGCTGGAATTTGGCCAGTAGGCAAAGATGGTCTGATGAGAAGATCTCACTGGGCAGTCCATTCATTGGCCACAGATCCTCCTGTGACAGGAGGGTGAGGCGTCCAATCAGTTTCAGGCCCCCTCCCTGCTGGGCTCCGCCCCCTAGAAAGTAACATTGCATTATAAAATTTAGCAGCTGAATGTGTATATATCACTGCATGTCATAAAATACAGGCAAATTAAAAAAAAAAAACTAATTAAAACCATTTAACCTTGTAAAGTGTATTTTGGTAAAAGTATTTTCACATAATGGTCACAATCTACTTCATTTTTGAGACAGACCAGACTCAGACATGAATGACTGTAACGGGATAGACACACCATTAAAATGATCATTGTAAATCGGGATATACATGATAATTAGCCAAAGCACATTAATCAGCTGTGAGCTGTCAGGACTTCAGTCTAAATATCCTTATTTGAGGAAATTTGAGGGGAGAGACATCAAACCAGCATGAATGTTAAGGTGAATTAATCAACTCCATCTATCAACTCCATTAAGGTGGCCGCATACTTCAAACAACATCCCTACAAAACAAAATCAAACACGCTGGCGAGAGCAAACTCTTGCACACTCTTTGTTTGTCTGTCACGTCACACCCCTAGAAGGCGCAAAACGTTTTCGATGCAGCAGACCCATATACAGTGCACAAATAAATGTATGCTGTTTTTTTGCAATTTCTACTCAGAAATCACAGGTTGTCTATTTAAAAAAAATCAACATGACCTGTCACAAAAAATGTGGATCACTTCACACAAGCTCAGTAAGTCTTCCTTCAAAAGGCATTCATGATTGCAAAGCCTTTTGCCTTTACTTCTGGACCATTGCAGGACACTAGTGACTTTTCTATAGCCAATCATGGACAGTGGGGTGAGATCAGAACAAATGAAAAAGTTCACCTCATGGTTTTGTGTGAAGTATGTGGCCACCTTTATGGTTCTCAGCCAAATACGCTGCTCTGCCGGCCATTAAGCATGAGAAAGTGGACATTTCAGTCTGGGCACAGCCTACAATCTCCGCATCATTCACCTCTATGTTTGGCATGGTCACGGGCATCAGCGGGGCCATGGGAGTAGAAGATGTAGTCCACCGTGCTGGCGAAGTTCAAGTGCAGTGTGGTGACCTCACGTCTGCCTGTGCCTTTCACATGGGGGCTATAAACTGACCGCAGGTGCAGCCCATGGTGTAGAACGTTCCTAAACCTGCTTGGGGGTGGGTGAGTGTGAGTGCTGGAGACTGGAGATAGTGTCACTCTGAAATCAAGGAGGCGCTAACCTAACTGACCTTGGAACATTCCACGGCTTTTCCAGGGAGGGGTCTACAAGAAAAGACAGCAGATGAGATGTGCTCTATCACGTCTGGAGCCTACGGTAAATTAATTGCAATAACCATGATTAAAAAGCAAACTGCACTTATTCACCTGGAGTAGTGTCTGTCACCCCCGGTATCACGTCTAGGTCTGGGGGGCGGACGAGGGAAGCCTCACAGAAACGAAACTGAAGCAGGAAACTGTGGCTGTAGCGGATTCTCCCTGTGCAGGAAATGCACAAAAATAGCTTGGTTAGTGTCATGAGAACAGGACAAAGCAGTCACAAGTTTGCACAGATGTCTCAGACACCGTAAAATATACAGAGAAAAATACACTGAAAGGGATAAAACTAACTCCCAGAGCATAACACATGATGGGAGTTTTTACAAGGGCATCAAATCCAACATAAAAGGGGCTCCTGAAGGTCACATCACACAGCATAAAAACAGGAAGTTACTTATTAACTTTTTGGGACACAGCACTCACAGATGATGAGGTGGCTCAGCTGGAGCCTGGGGGGGGTCTCCCCCAGGGCCAAACCGGCACCTCGAAAGCCCACCCCCCTCCTGACCTGATGAGTCTGCCTCCGCCTGCCTCTTGCTGCCAGGTACATACTGACAGTTGTCGTTGATCCCCAGTTCGCTCGGCCACAAGGGGGCGCACAGTATGTGGTGATGCAATTTGTAAGAAAAATCCTCCTGCCCTGATACCTAGAAAAATATAACAATAATATCTAATGATATATAAAATAACAACATTAAATGACATCCAAAGACCAGGCTATGGAATATTCTCCTTCACCCAACCAGTAACACAAAGAAAGTGTCTACATTTGCTTGATACCCCATAGCAATCATATTGTAAACATACAACGTGGCTCACAGCACTGGGGACATCTCCTCATTCAACTGTGTATTACTTCATGCACGGGCAATATTCCAGGGTTTTCTTTTACATTTATTTGGAAACCTGTTGGCCCTGAATTTTGCAGCATTAACATGGAAACCAGGAGAGTTTTGTGTACCATCCACGCTGGCAATCCATGGTAGTACAGCTGCCCCGTGGTAACGAGCTGGTACAGTGGCATGTTGGGGACGGCATTAAAGTCGCCGCAGAGGATGATAGGACTGGGCGAACCACTGGACCTCCAAGGCTTCACCGCATGGTCGATCTCCGCCAGGAGCACAGCCAGCTGTGCTAGCTTTACATCGCCCCTCCTGGGGTTGAAAAGGAGGTGCGTATTGGCCACACAGATGGGGGCCCCCTGGGCCGCGGCTGCCGCCCCCGACCCCCGCGCGACCACTGGCTGGAGAAGCAACACCACAGCCACATTGTCCCGGTCCAGCAGCGCCAGCTCAGGCCGGCGGAATTCCACCAGGCGGGCCGACACCTGGGAGAAGCGGGACCTCTGGTAGCACACAGCACATCCGTCCGTCTTGGTACCGGTGCGACGCTTATAAACACAGTTATAGCCTGGGGAACGAGAAAACGGTCAACCTAAGATGTCAGACGTTGTCCAAGCTTTCTGGTAAATAAATAGCAATACATAACAGTACCAAACTAAGTACAGACTAACAAGTTCCTTAATCTGCTGAATGGCCACTAATCCTCTGGAAGGGTCCTGTGAACCCCACTAGTTACTGGCCAACTGCTGCCATTACCCCCCCCCCCCCCCCCCCCCCCC
>JAODJU010000025.1:1409107-1436170 GCA_026776725.1 Gnathonemus echidnorhynchus
CTTCTACCCTGCACCTGTCCTCTCCCCTGCACCTGTCTTCTTCCCTGCACCTGTCCCTTACCCTGCACCTGTTCTCTACCCTGCACCTGTCCCCTACCCTGCACCTGTCCTCTTCCCTGCACCTGTCCCTTACCCTGCACCTGTCCTCTACCCTGCACCTGTCCCCTACCCTGCACCTGTCCTCTTCCCTGCACCTGTCCCTTACCCTGCACCTGTTCTCTACCCTGCACCTGTCCCCTACCCTGCACCTGTCCCCTACCATGCACCTGTCCTCAACACTGCACCTGTCCCCTACCCTGCACCTGTCCTCTACCTTGCATCTGTCCTCTACCCTGCACTTGTCCTTTACCCTGCACCTGTCCTCTACCCTGCACCTGTCCTCTACCTTGCATCTGTCCTCTACCCTGCACTTGTCCTTTACCCTGCACCTGTCCCCTACTCTGCACCTGTCCCCTACCCTGCAACTGTGCCATACGAATTTCACTGTGTTCCTCAGAACATGTGACAATAAAAAGTTGAAAATGAAAATGACAGACTGCAACGATGGGCCTCTGAAGGTTTATGAATGACTGTCACTGACTGCCTTCGTGCACCCGGACAGAAATGAGGAGGAGGGCAGTGAGGTGGCTTTCGGTGGAGTCGACACCTCCAAGTACCAGGGCCAGATCTACTGGACTCCTGTCACCGCAGAGACCTATTGGCAGATCGCAATCAATGGGTTTGTACCCATTTAATACTTATTCCACCCATCTGAACATTTGGATGAAACATTTTACTGTGGTTTCATGTTGATTATACAATGGCACTTTTGGATTATTGAATCTGATTGGTCAGAAGGGTGTGCAAGTCACAGTAGTAAATCAATGTACCAAAATTAACGGAAACAAAGTGGAAAAACGAAAGTGCTTTGGGCTTGTAACATGAAAATGAAGTCTTTAGGTACAAATCTACAAGCCAAATGTGTAAAAGAGTGGTATAAGCCGTGCATTATATCTTCTTAAATGCGCAAAGAACCGCCTTACATGCATTAACCCTTACATAAATCCCTATTATGGTTCTTCCTGTCAGTCCATTTCTGTTTTCTGACTTAGCGATCTGGCCTCTCCAGCTTCCTGATCAACAACCAGGCAACAGGCTGGTGCAGTGAGGGCTGCCAGGCCATCGTGGATACGGGCACCTCCCAGCTCACCTGCCCCCAGCAGTACCTTGGTTACCTGATGCAGAGTATTGGTGCCCAAGCCAACCAGAATGGCGGGGTAATACAGATCTCGCAGGGATAAGGAATTGTAAGAAAAGACTAACATACAAGAGACATTACACAGATACATTAGCCTATTCAAACTCAATAGCTATTAGCTATATCTGTTGATTTAATGACAAATGCACAAGCCAATGAATATAGAAAGATTACTATGACAACCATGTCAAATGGTGGGATGAGGAATAAGAGCAATATAACAGAGACAGCGGGGGGGTGGGGGGTAGGAATTACAATTTGTCAACCTACGGTTATATTACTATTATAAGAAGGAACAAGAGCAGAAGTATAAATTTGTTTTTCTTTAAATGTCCATTTCAAATAGCAAAAAAGTTCTTATCCGTAATCATTATACATTCTTATACATATAATCATTATTGTCCCACAATGCCCATCTGAAGCTGGTAGCTATGGTAGTTTTCTAAAGGAAATCACTCGAGTTTTTAATTTCATCAATGTTCCAGTACATGGTTGACTGCAGCGAAGTGAACAACCTTCCCACCATCACCTTCAACATCAACGGAGTCGACTTCCCTCTGCCACCCTCTGCCTACATCTCTGAGGTACGTTCTCAGTGGGGTCTCATGGACAATTTCAAGCTGAACGACTTTAAAAGTGGCGGTGAGAAACATGTGAGAACCTGAAATGAGCTTCCTATCCCAAGGGCTGAAGAAACTGCAAGCTAAACCGTCCTTAAAACTGGAGTCAGATAGCCCTGAATTGCGATTACATGAATGCAAGATTGGAACCAGACTTCTTGACTTTTGTTTCTTTTCAATCTTCCCAGGAAAACCAGAATGGAAACGAGTATTGCATGGTGGCCATTTCATCCACCTACTTACCGTCTCAGAACGGTCAACCCCTCTGGATTCTGGGAGACGTATTCCTGAGGGAGTATTACTCTGTCTATGACCGTGCAAACAACCAAATGGGATTTGCTGCAGTTGCCTAAAGTATCCAGTCCACTTCCATGCATGACATGCTAACGTGAACACAGCAAACACACAGTGAACACGCCTCCTTCCCTCCCATAACTGCGACACAGTGGGCGGGGTTAAAAGGGTTGGTAACATCAGCAGGCCCTTCAGAACTCGTACTGCTGTCTTTGAAACAACTGAAAGTTTCACTACTGCAACCATCCCCTTTCCACATCATTGTTTGGTATTTCTGGTCCTGTTTAGTAGAAATGTTTAGTAGAGCTGGAAATGATGAATGTTCACAATTGGAATAAACAATCTCTAACAGCAGATCATCTCTTTGCAATTTGTTAAGACACACATCTATGAAAATATCATATTTTATTTATCTTATCATTTTATTGTAGCCAAAGCAGCATGGGACAGTGGTCTGTCAGTATATGGTTATGTGGAGTGGTTATTTATTATTATTTTGTTATTACTCATCCATTTTCTGTAATCACTTCACGTGCCCTATTCAGGGTCATGGGGCAGGGGGTGGGGGGTAGTGTCCTGAACCCAGGATGGGGCAGCAACCCATTGCAGGGCACACTCACACTGACGGGCAGTTTGGTAGCTCCAAAAAACCTCATCATGTTTTTGGATTATAGGGGGGTGGGGGGATGGAGGGAACTGGAAGCCCCACGATCACATGGGGAGAACATGCTAACTCTACATAAATGGAACCACAGCTAGCGGAGACACAAACCCTGGTCCTAGAGATCTGAGACCACTGCACCACTGTGCCACAGTATCATTATTATTATTATTATTATTATTATTATTACCCATTATATCTGCATAATACTTTTACTGACTCCATGTCATTCAGCCCATGCAGACCTTGTCTGATAGATAAGGACTCCAAATATTAAGGTTCAGCAAGATAAAATGTGACCATGACAAGATATTTACATTGTTTTTTTAATCGCGTTCATTTCTTGATAACCTACATAAATTTAGGTAATGAAATATGTACAGGGGAAGAGGGCAGTGCCCACAGCCTATGGGCGCAAGACAGAGAACAACCCAGGATGGGGCAGCAAGCCATTGCAGGGCACAGACACACAGGCACACCGACGGGCAATTTTGTAACTCCAATTGACCTCATCATGTTTTTTGGACTATGGGGGGGGGCAGGCGGGCAGGGCTATTGTGGTGCTGAGGCATCGCCTGCTACATTGCGGCACTTGGGTCCCAGTTTGAGGCGACCCATCCGGGTAGGCGAATGCAACGTCTTGTCTCTCGAGCAAGATGACCATCTTCCTCTGCTGTAGGGGGAGCTTCGTAAACTCCACGTTTCTGTGGCAGCACTCTCTCAGGTACGCAGACCAGGGAGCGGCCAGATCTCTGTAGGTGGGTATACCTACTTTTGGTCTGGTCAGTCTGGTGGTTGCCATACTCAGGGAGCAGCTGTTGCTGTAGCGGTTCGGCTCCTTCCAATGGTGTCTGATGTCACTCCTTTCATAGAGTGTATTATCAGGCTCAGGCTATGACACTCCTTGGGTGTCTTGTCTGTTGTCTCAGTGTATGCTCCGACCACAGTGAGCAATGTCTCGTTGAGGGAGACATTTTAATTGCAACTTCGCTTGGTGGTTGAAAGGTGCCCATGAGGTGACACTCCTCTGGTCATGGGTGACTTCAGTGCGACCACTGGCGCTGACAGGACTGGTTATGAGGATTGTGTCAGTCCCCATGGGTCTGGAGACTGCGGTGAAAGCAGCTCCATGTTCCTTGAATTTGCGAAAGGTCAGGGGCTGTGAGTCGCTGCATCCTGGTTCTAAAGCCCTGTGCCACATCATTGGACTTGGTACTCCAATACTGGTGGTGCGGCGAAGGAGATCGATCACATCCTCGTGGGCAGATGCTGGAGGTTCCTGCAGAACTGCAGGGTCTACAGAAGTGACCAGTTTGTGAATTCTGACCACAGCCTTGTTGTTGCTACTCTGAAGATTTAGCTTAGGTCCAATAGGCTACCACCTATTAGGAGAATGTGGCTGGACTTAGCCAGACTCCAAGACCAAGCTGTTTCTGATGATTTGCACGCAATTTGTGTGAAGAACTTGCAGACTTGGGTGCGACTACTGACTCTAATGTGATGTAGGAGATCTTCCATGATAAGACCCTGAAGGTTACCGAGGATTGTGTTGGTGTTGCCAGTGTTCCCAGAAGGAGATCACTCCAGGCTGTACCGGGAACTGACAAGGACGGCTGTGAGGGCTCTGAGGACAGATAAGGAGGCGTTTGTTAGACAAATCTGTGAGCAGGTGACACACCATCTATGGTCTTGTGACCCACGTCCTGCTTACAGAGGAATCGAAGCATTACGCACATCTGAATCTGTTCCTCAGAGACTTGCAGTCAGGGCGAGTGATGGAACGGTCCTTACAAATGATAGATAGATGAAAGATTGCAGGTTTGAATCCCTGACCAGCAAGACACCACTGAGGTATCCTGAGCAAGGTACCGCCCCCAAGCACTGCTCCCTGGGCACTGAATTAGTTGCCTGCTATGTCACATTGTCACATATGGGTTAAATTCAGAGAACACATTTCGTTGTTGTGCACTGTGTACTGTGGTGTGTCAACAATGACAATTCATCACCAAATTCTAAAAATTCTAATTCTAAAGTCTCTGGGTCCATGGTTCTCGAATCTGACCCTCCAATCAGCTATGAACCACCCAATCTCACTGAGTGAATCAGCTGAGGGTAGGGAAGGCCACAGGGATCTGTGGTATCCGGGGTGAACTTCTCCAGGCTGGTGGTAAGGCTGTCCTCCGGGCATTGCAGACAATCTTTGCTTCCATTTGGGAGTCAGGAATCGTCCCAACTGACTGGAAACGGGACTTGTAGTCCCTATCTGGAAAGGGAGGGGTGATCGCCTGGATTATGGCAACTACAGGGGGATAACACTGCTTTCAGTGCCGGGTAAGGCCCTTGCTTGGGTCATCCTTAATTTAACAGGATCCATGATCACTTGCTTGTCTGTCAGCGACCGGAGCGGTCTGGTTTTTACGCCTAAGAAGTCAACCATCAACCGTATCCTTGCACTGAGGTTTCTCATTGAGTGCAACCACGAATAACGCCAGAGGTTCTTAGGAGCCTTTGTCGATTTTTGTAAAGCGTTCCATTCAGTTGATTGAGTTGCCCTGTGGGACATTCTGAGACTTTGCGGGATCTCCCTGAACTTGCTGGACATCATGGCTGGCCTGTACACTGGTACTGTGAGTGCTGTGCAGAGTGGAGGGAGAACCTCTGTGTTCTTTCCAGTTGATTCTGGGGTTCGCCAGGGGTTGTGGGGTCCAGCAGCTGTGGGGTATCCATTGGTGAAGAAAGATTTACTGATTTTGACTTTGCCAACAATGCTGTGATCTTAGCAGAGTCAATGGAGGCTCTGATCGGGGTTCTCGAGAGTGAGGAGTCTGAGTATCTGGGATTGCGGGTGTCCTGGATAAAGACCAAGATCCAGGCATTTAATGACTTCTTGGGCACAGCCATCAGTAGTGTGTCTGTCTGCAGGGAGAATGTCGACCTTGTCGAAAGATTTACCTACCGCGGCAGCGACATTCATGTCTCTGGTGAATCTTCCTATGAAGTCAGGAGATGAATTGGAAGAGCATGGGAAGTCATTAGGTCGCTGGAAAGGGGTGTGTGGCGTTACCGATATCTTTGCCAGAGGACGAAGGTCCAAGTATTTAGAGTCCTGGTGCTCCCTGTCTTACTGTATGGCTGTGAGACATGGACACAATCCAGTGAGCTGAGACTAAGTCTGGACTCCTTTGGTTCTGTACTCTTCGGAGAATCCTTGGGTACCGCTGGTTTGACTTTGTGTCAAATGAGCAGTTGCTAGAGGAGTCCCGAATGAGACACATTACCTGCATTGTGAGGGAGCGTCAGCTACGGCAGTACGGCCATGTGGCATGTTTCCCTGAGGGTGATCCAGCTTGCAGGATCCTCATTGCTGAGGACCCAAGCAGCTGGACCAGGCCAAGGGGACGCTCACGTAACACCCTGCACCTGTCCTCTATCCTGCACCTGTCCTTTATGCTGCACCCGTCCTCTACCTGGAATTTGTCCTCTACCCTGCACCTGTCCCCTATCCTACACCTGTCCCCTACCCTGCACCTGTCCCCTACCCTACACCTGTCCTTTACGCTGCACCTGTCCTCTACCTGACACTTGTTCCCTACCCTGCACCTGTCCCCTATCCTACACCTGTCCCCTACCATGCACCTGTCCTTTACCCTGCACCTGTCCTCTACCCTGCACCTGTCCCGTACCCTGCACCTGTCCCGTACCCTGCACCTGTCCCCTACCCTGTACCTGTCCTCCACCCCGCACCTGTCATCTATCCTGCACCTGTCGCTCACCCTACATCAGTCGTCTACCCTGCACCTCTTCCCCACCCTGCACCAGTCGTCTACCCTGCACCTGTCCTTTACGCTGCACTTGTCCCCTACCCTGCACCTGTCCCCTATCCTACACCTGTCCTCCACCCCGCACCTGTCCCCTACTCTGTGCCATAAGAATTTCACTGTGTTCCTCAGAACATGTGACAAAAAAGGTGAAAACGACTGCAGCAATGGCCCTCTGAAGGTTTATGAATGAATGAAGAGGAGGGCAGTGAGGTGACTTTCGATACCTCCAAGTACCAGGGCCAGACCTACTGGACTCCTATCACCGCAGAGACCTACTGGTAGATCAGCATCAATGAGTTTGTACCCATTTAATGCTTATTCCACCCTTCTAAACATTTGGATAAAACATTTTACGGTGCTTTACTGTTGATTATACAATGGCACATGCAAGCCAAATATGTAGTAAGCGCAGTATAAGTGAGTTAAACTGTGTATTATATGTTTTTAAATGTGCAAAGAACCACCTTACATGCATTAACCCTTACATAAATCCCTATTATGGTTCTTCCTGTCAGTCCATTTCTGTTTTCTGACTTAGCGATCTGGCCTCTCCAGCTTCCTGATCAACAACCAGGCAACAGGCTGGTGCAGTGAGGGCTGCCAGGCCATCGTGGATACGGGCACCTCCCAGCTCACCTGCCCCCAGCAGTACCTTGGTTACCTCTTGCAGAGTATTGGTGCCCAAGCCAACCAGAATGGCGGGGTAATACAGATCTCACAGGGATAAGGAATTGTCAGAAAAGACTGACATACTAGAGACATTACACCGATAGCCTACTTAAACTCAATAGCTATTAGCTATATCTGTTGATTTAATGACAAATGTACAAGCCAATGAATATATCATAGAGTTGGGTAATTCAGGTGCAGAGAGTAAAAGTCCAGACCGGGATTTTGTTTCAACCAACCAGTTGAGTACTATGTGATTGTGACTCTTTATGCTCAACTGGTTGGTTGAAACAAAATCCCAGTCTGGACTTTTACTGTCTGGACCTGAATTACCCAAATCTGGCCATAGCTTACACTAGTACACTGGCTAAAGCTGTGCCCCAGTGGGCGATGGGGCCAACATGCTTACCCCGGTCTGTCAGTACGGGCAGGAGACCTTCAGCATAGTGGTTCTCCTGGACTTCTTGTAAGCACATGATCTACAGAACAAAAGTCAGGAAATAAATTTAAAAATTTACAGAGTTACTGAACCCTGAGATTTCAGTGGGTTGGTAACCCGCATTTACATTCCCCTGGGTCACTCGAATCCCACTCACATCTGGTTTCCACTTGTCAAACTCGAGCAGAATGTTCCGGAGTCGGAAATCCCAGGCCAGAACGCCCGGGGAACAGTGACTGTACAGCTCTAGGTTGGCTTCCAGCAGGTCCTGGGCCAGAATGTTGTAGGACATGACCGTGAACTCGAACGGGGCCTGGGGCCCCACCGTGGGCTCCTGGGGCTTGGAGAGGTCCTCCCACACCCTCCAAGTCACTGCAAAGCACGTAGGAGAATTTAGGTGCTACAAGAATACTGGGCAAGTCGGACAAGACCTGGCAATATTGTACAGACAAATATACAGGAATATGTATTGTCATATAATATGTACAATCATTTACTCAATTATCTGACACTTATGTCCAAAGCGACTTACAGTAGAAGGAAGAGTTATAATTTATGTGTTCCCTAGGATTTGAACCCAAAACCTTTACATTGTTAGTGCAATGCTCTACCTGTTGACCGGTACACACAGCAAACAATATTACACTAACCACTTCCTACAGTAAAACTAACAGCATACTTAATGAAGGATCTTTGGTGGATGTGTCCTTCAGCGCTCACCTTCAAACGGCGCCATCTCCTGGGCCAGGGGGTTATAGGTCATGACTGGGGCTTGACAGGGTGGGCAGTGTACGACTTGGCTCAGCCCAGGCCCTGAGGAGAAGTGCCAGCCCCTGCTTGCTGGCTGCACACAGCCCGCCCAGGCCCAACTGCCGGTGTCAGAGAACAGAGTGCTGGACCCCCAAGGCGTGGGCATGCCAGCTTCGGCCCCCCCATACTGGAGCCCACTGGAGTCTGACCCTCCCGCTCCATCCCAAGCAGACTCCCTTCCCTGCTCCTCCACACCCATTAACCCCCATTTTTGTAAACATCCGTTTCCCCACACCTCGGCCGGCTCCAAAGCTGGGCCTTCCTGCTTATCTTCCTTACTCCCCGACTCTAGACCACTTCCCTCAGGCAGGAGAACGGCTCCCTCTGGGGCCACTTCTCCTTGGGGTACCTCCTCCTTTTCTACAGCCTGGGCCCTTCCACCCACAGCAAGAACCACCCTTTCCTGCTGCTCCCCCCGGGCTCCCCCCACTCCGCTCTCCTCCTGGTCACTGCCGCCAGTAGTCAGCTGCTGGCCCGACTGCTCCTCGCTGGGCCTTGGCGTCACAGGTCCTTCACTATCCCAGACACCCTTGCCATTCATGACAGAACAGCTGGCCTCCACTCTCCAGGGACCATCCTTCTTTCTTCTATCTGTGGGAAGTAAACAAATGTGCTTCAGTTAAACACTATTCTCAGTCAGCTATTCCTTTTAACTGTTTTTACTCATGTCACAGTTTAAACCATACACATATGCAAAATTTAGTTATACGATGTCGTTCTGCCGTAACATTTAATTGTTCGGTTACATACGGCACCTTATTTCCATTCTGAGGGAAAATTGCTCCCTCAACGCAGCGAAAGCGCAAATTAAGATTTCAGGCTACGATCTTTTAAAAATTGCACAAGTACGCAAATCTCATGTACCGAAAATAACAGACGAATACAGGTGACACGTGCAGGGTCTGAACCGGGCTTGCGCAGCACGTTCTCGCCGCCGGGGAATCGGGGGGGGGGGGGGAGGTTAACCAAACCGATCACGTGGTTATCGCTACTACGCTTTCCACAGCACCACCATCGCTCTGGGAAAAGTACAGGATACGTCAGGGGAGGTGTTTACACGAGCAACCCTGCGCAACCGTCAGCCTGCACTGAAACGTTTCACCCTTTGCCTCCTCGACTCATCCCCAGGAATGTACCGCATTGCCTTTGCACGCCATTCCCCGGCGTCCGACAAGGGACATCTTGTACGAAAAAGCGCGTTTGTGATGCGTGCCGGACACTTTACCTGAAGCTGCGCGTGTAACACGAGCTAAAGGAAAAAGCACGTAACACATGAGAGTCCCGATCATTCTCCAGCTGACGTGCGCGCTCCTTGCGCGCTCCCAGCTCGCTCCGAACTATTCGCATTTGCTCAGTGCACTGTGCTGAAGCCCGACATCAAATCAAGACGTCAAAGTGATTAGCAGAGTGAAGGGAGTGAAACATAATTTACCGTATCTCCAGAGCTCACGCCTTTGCTATGGAGTCATTATCCCACGTACTAGAAACTGCTGCAATGCATTATAAATAATGAATCATAAATAGTCGATTTAATCGACCACTTTATAGCGGTTGGATACTAAATTTAAACTTTTAACAACGAAAAATGTGCATTTCCACAAAAATAACCTTCCCTCGGGACACAGCTAATTCTATAATACATACATACATTAAAATTTTATTGGACCCTTACTCTTCTAGGTTCATCTTACAGGTTTAGCCAACTATAGATAAGGTTTCACATGTGATATGGTTACCAAGATAACTAACCCTCTGCACTCAAAGGTACACACTAGTAGGCTAAACATGCTGTGTTAACTGATAAACAGAAGCCCGACCAAACGTAGACTTAGGGACTGTAACGTTGTCTAACATTTTTAAAGATCACACATGATGAGTGCTGATGAGTCCGAGTGTAGGCTGTTCCTGGAAACGCTCCGCCTGGAGGAAAGCGACTCCACACACCTGTCGCGGCAGCCAGGTCCTGGGAACGAGTGGGACACAGACCTCGACACTGACGGTAAACCGATTATGGGGACTAGCGTAGATGTATAAGACTAGCGGGGGACTTTATATAGTCTTCTATTCTATTGTTATATTCAATTACATTCCATCATGATACAAATAACCAGACACGTTATTGGCATGAGTGCACTAAACTGTAGATTTTTTATCAGTTTACTAGAGCTTCTTATGAAAGTCCATATAATCACTTAATTCGGATGAAAAATGTTCCGACTAAAACTGAAAACGTTAACGCATTGTATTGGATGTTATTTTCCACTGGTTTTGCCATTATTAATATTTAGATGTATATATAATCCCCAATGTGGTCGTCCAGCTTAAAATATAGGCCTACAGAAAATAAAATTGAAATTTAAATTGGTATGTTTCTGAATCACATCAATGTTAATGAGTAAATGTATCAGATTTGTAATTTTACGTTGGTTATTGAGTTAAGTAACGATGTTAGTAAGCATTTGTAAGGCAATATGCAGGTAAAGAGGGGATTTAATAGTCTCTGTTTTCTCGTCTCCTCAGAGGACGAAGGGGACAAAGCTGACTTGTCGCCAGCTGAGATCTACCAACACGCCTGCCGGGTGGTTGGCGTAGTCCCCGTCAGTTACTACTTGCGAAATTTGAGCGACAGCACTCTGAACCTTAACCACCGCGGGTTGGGCCCCCTGGGGGTCAAGGCGCTAGCCATCGCCCTGGTGGTGAGTGCAGGGTCACTTCCAGGGGGTTCACGGCACGCAGCGTCTAAGAGACTTAACTAATCGCAGTGTAATCACCCCTCACGCAGTCTGACGTGCGCGTCACAACGCTGGAGCTGAAGGACAATTACCTGCTGGCCGAAGGCACCAGATACATCGTGGAGATGCTTAAGGCAAATGTGACTATTCAGAATCTGGTAGGTAGGAAACGTAACTCCAACAGTGGAATCTGACAGCCATAATCAGTAAATGAATAAATAGACAGATGGCTTGATAGACATACAGAGGATAGGGCAAAGTTGTGGTTAAACATTTGGCATACTGGTCATTAAGTTACTGGCTGAATATCACCAATTAACTGTAAATTATTAAATACAAATTGCTCTGCCTTAAAGTGTCTGCTATCTCATATTTAGCCACTAGATGGAAACGAAGAGTAAGGCACAAGTTCCTCCCGAATTAAAACGTTTTCTGTTTATTACAGAACCTCTCAAACAATCATTTGCAGACTGCAGGTGCAGAGTGCATTACAAAATTTTTGGTGGACAACATCTCAATCCAGTCACTCAAACTCTCAGGTAATTGTGACAACCGAGTCCAGCCATAATTGTTTGATAAAAACACACAGCTACATCAAGCCATGTGACCCCTTACAGTCACCGTTATTAATTGCCACCCAGGAAACGGATTCAAAGAAGATGATGCCAAATACTTTGCAGACACCTTTTCTGTAAGTCCAGAGTAAAATCTATACTTTTTGGCTTAGACAAACATTTTAAGGAGTCCAGCTCTGCACAGTAAGGTTGTTAAATGGAGCGATAACTTAAATGCCTGGTAAAATTAGTATTATTTCCTAATCTGTTAGACTAACTACAGAGTAAAGGAGTTGGACCTGAGTCACAATGACTTCTCTGGAAAAGGAGGGGAGCATCTAGGTCAGCTGCTAGGTAAGGTACCCATTCTGTGGCTTGGCTTGTGCACAGTAATATTTACCCAAAACTGTAGTTCAATAGGTAGCTGATGGCCTGCATTTTGACTCCTTCATATTTACAACCCCTCCCAGCAAGCAATGAGGGCCTGGAGACGCTCGACCTGAGCTGGAATCACCTGAGAATGAAAGGTGCTGTGGCTCTTTCTGCAGGACTCAAGGTAAGGAAGGCAGCCACCTTCAAAACAGGATCTCCATTCCTGCACTAAAAAAACAGTAATATCGAAATTCCCTGACTTCCACCAAACCAGGGCAACATTACCCTGAAACACCTGGACCTTGCCTGGAATGGCTTTGGGAACGAGGGGGCCCTTGCCTTAGGGGAAGCCCTGAAATACAACAACACCTTGGTGCTCCTGAACCTGAGCCACAACCGGATTACCAACGAGGGAGCAGAAATGCTATGCAAGGGCTTGGAGGCCAACGACACACTACACACACTCCAGGTGGGGGCTCTGGAGGCACTGCTATGACACCTGGATGTCAGTCAGGCAGTTCAGTCATGTAGAGCAGTTTTTCCCAATGCAGTCCACAGGAACCCCGAGACAGTCCACATATTTGATTGGGACCTGGGAGGGAGCAAAAATGTGGACTGTCTAGGGGTCCCCAAGGACCAGGTTGGGAAACACTGATGTAGAGGAAGAGCTCTCAACACTATCAGTGGCTCAGGCAACAAGAGTCGATTGTGTATATGTACGTGTGTGTGCAGCTGGCCTATAACACCTTGACAGTGGAAGGAGCACTGGCACTCCTAAACACAGTGAAGAACAGCCACAGATCTGCCCTGGAGGAGATCAACATCTCAGTGAGTTATCTACCTCTCAACCTAGCAAACTAAAAAGACCAAAACAGTAATGAAAGTCATGGCATGTTCATGGCATTAAAATGCAGTGGTTGCATTGGGGCCGTGCTGCATGCATGTCACTAACATACAGAGTGCTGTGTGTCCCTCGGAAGAATGTGCTGGTGAATGAGAACTTTGTGCAGCTACTAGAGGTGACGCGCCAGGAGCATCCTGGCCTGGAGGTGCATTATGGAGGAGTAGGCGGCTTCATGGCCAAGAAACCCAACAAACGCCCCGACCCCATGAAAGTCATCCAGGTACAACCATGAATCCAAATCAAAACACAGTCTATTAACTTCACAGGTGACCAAGGTAAATGGTAATTCCTTCTGGGGAAATCGGTCACCGCCTGACCTAACGTTCATTTACAGGATTACCTTGATGAGCGCAAATTGCGCCTCTGGGACTTTTTTCGCAACATCGACAAAGATGGGACGATGCGCGTGCCTGTCTCAGACTTCAGGAGAGCAGTGCAGGTCTGGGACAACCCTGGAGTGTTGCTACAAATGGGAAGTGGTGACTCAGAGGGTACACTCTGAATCCTCTCCAATGTCGTGTGTCCCTTGCAGCAATCCACCATACCACTAGACCGGTACCAGATTGAGGAGCTCATACAGAAGCTGGATAAGGAGAGAACAGGATTAGTGGACTACAGGTAAGACTTTTTCAGACCTTTCTGTCTGCCCAAGCCAGCCTACCCAGATCAAAATGCAACCAAACAAGAGCAAGAACTTTCTTAAAGTAATTTCTTAGTTTTCAGTATTCTTGTAATGTTTCAAAGGTTGTCCTTCATAAAATTGGTGTGAATAATGAATTTACTATATGGTGAGGTGCTTAGCAACTGATCCTGATTTCTTACAGTGACATGTCTGATAGGATAAATCAGGGGCAGACTGGTGATGATACGTGTGTTTAAACACCATTCCTCTAGTTATGTGCAGGAAACAGATGCTCATTGTACATGTAATAAGCTGGTTCAACTGCATGATCATGCCTCACTTTGCTCCCACAATGCTTTGCTTATGCAGAGGCCTGGCAGACACCAGGAAGAAGATGATGCGGGATCACCGGCGACAGCTACGTAAGGTGGAGTCACGGCAGAAGAAGGAAAAGCAGAAGAGCGAGCGCATCTTGAAGACCTTCCAGAGTGCTGTGGAGGCAGTGACACCCCGCAGTTCTGTTGTCATGTCCCCAGGTGGCGCCAAAGAGGACTCGAGTGGCCCACAGCGGTTCTTGGCCACGCCTCTCAGTTCCTGGCACCATGTTGTCATGTCCAATAGCAGCCACTACTCCGTGACCAACATGAGCAATGAGCACTTTCACCTGCCCTCCATTGGGGGTCTTGCCACTTCCCGCCCACCCAGCTCACCATCAACATATTCCTACTCTCGGCCCAACCTGCAAACCCCCTCAGTCAAGCTCCACTTAGACCAGGTCACAGACTTATGCACCAGTCCTGATGTTATGACCCTTAAGCTGAGCCCCACAACCGATCAGCTAACCAGGTCCAGGCCAGCCCTCAGCCTAAAAGAGTCAAGCCCAAATGTCAAGACCACCAAGGCAAAGAAAAAGAAGTCAAGGAAACGTGGGCAATGCAGTTAGCAGGGTCAACTAAACCCTGAGCCCAGAGCATTGTTCATCTCACATGTACAAAGTGTTTCACTGGGCGGGCATCACAGATATGTGTGTTTCCTCCTGGTCATAAAGGTCCGCCTGTTGTGCACAGACAATAATTTGGATGGATTCCTCTGACAGGCAGAAGATGAAAGCTTGCTATATACAGCTGGCATAATGATTTGAACTCAATGTATTGCAGTATAATTGACTCAGAACTCAGAGCAGAAAATACAACAAATCAGAGCTCCTCAGCTCAGGCCCTAGAGGACAGAAGACTGTCTTTTTCTGACAATCAAATATTCATAAAATCTACTCTCATTCCCATGGACTTTTATTGTCTAGTTAGAATAGTACAAACAAGCCTAACAAGGAGACCTTTACATTTTTTTTAGATCATTGCACATTCTAATATACATGTAAAGCATTTTTTGAATACATTATTCTTGCATTTTGAAAGTTATTCTGTAGCATAACCTTACCCACACCTGAGTAAATGTTTGATACTGATAACTATTACAGAAACATGCACATTATAGAAAACAGTTTGGTGAGCCTGTGTCCTCAGGGTTTCGTGGTCCCTGTGGTTTGTGCGTCATATGGGGGGGGCATCATGTCAGTGCCATACTACATGCAGGAACTCAATAATATGAGCATAAGCCAGGCAAGTAAGACCAGGTGTGAGGGGATATCAGCTTTAGGGAATATTATCAGGTCCACACACACACACAGACCCAAATGTAACTTTATTGCCACCCCTTCATCCATTCGAGTGTCCCATCCTATATGTATATTTATGTAACTCTTTAAAGGGAAGATCACAAAACTGTAAAGGAACTTCAGGAAGGGTTACATTTGTTGGCTTTGGGAATTAACCTAATCTTCTCTAAGATAAGAACCCGAAACCAAGACATCCAATAGAGACCTTGTCAGGAAGTGAAATCTGGGGCCATTTCAGTATTTGCACCCCTGTGCAGCCTCTGGGACACAGGAGTGAGAGGATCAGGGAGGTGGGGGAGGCAGGTCAATGTGCCTGTGAGGCCATCATGTCCAACAACTCCTGCCCAGACAGAGAGCTCGTTCCGGTTGGAGGACACCATGCCGATCACAAACTGGACCTGGAAGCTAGCAGGGTGTTCCTCCATCAAGGCAGCAGTGGGCAACAGCTTTTTGGTGTTTGGGGTCATTTACAGCATCTGCTCTGTCAACCCGTGCAAGAAGGTCAGGACTGATACTTCTGCAGTCCCTTAGAGAAGTCTGAGGAGAGCTACATGGACTACAGCCCCACAGATCCAAACCTCTACATGCACAATAAGAAAGGCTACTAAGTCTTACAGTGTGAAGTTTAATAATGCTCTCTTTTTAATAATCTCTGTTATACTGTCACCGATGTCGTCGGATGTTTGGGGGTTTCCACTTTCCTTGAAAAACTTAAGAATGATAATCTTCCTGGTAAATTATAAATGAAATCAACAACAAACATTGTCACCTACTTGAAGTGCTGCTTCAGTTGTAATAAAAAAAAAAAATGTCTTCAGCATGTGACACGGTGCTTGGGTGCGGAGTCAGGTTTCAGTCCCATCAAGCTGACAGCTTGTATTCTGTGCTAATGGCCCCCCGCCACATACCACTCCCTCCTCACGCAGAGTGTCAGCCTACAGCCCTCCCTAAGAGGTCGGTTGGGCTAGGCTGCTCCCCTGTGTCTGGCCCTTTGTTTGTCAGTGAGGGGGTGGGCTCCAGCTGGCACGAAGGAACAAACCCAGCACTGATGACAAACTCCTTACACTGGACCCCACTGATACTACAGACATCATCATCCAGTCAGGTCACATCCCCTTTTAATAAAAATCCCCCTTTAATCTGATACAAGCTGCTTCTGTCGTTTACAGTATTGTCAAAAATATGATTAAAATCGCACATATATCAGGGATAGGTTCTTGAAACATAAGTTTGTACCAAATTATAAACAGTTGCGCCGTCTCTTTAAGAACTGTAAAAGGGAGGAACAGAAGCACAGGGTCTGTGACTAATCGTAAGGGTAGGTGACGTCATCTGCAGCCAATAAGCTGCAGTGCTGAGCCTGTCCCTATTTCTGAGAGGATCGGTGCTGAGGCAGGCTGCAGAGACACAGGCTGACGCTGAAGCGATGAGGCCAGGACATGCGGGACTCAGATAAGGTATGGCAGATGCATGATTTGGTGTGACCTCCCATATCCTTTTTTGCTGCGCGTGCAGATAGATGCAGAAGGGGGTGGAGAGGCCATGTTATCGGTTAGGGCCGCTGAGATCTCACAGCCTGCGGGTGAGTTTCTACGCAAATGCTTTCGAACATCCGGATACGCGTTCCTTCACACTGTCCCGTCTCCCAAACAAGCATGGCGTGATAAGGCATCACACTTCATCTTCTCTCTACGTCACGCCGTAGGCCCGCAATGCAGCCTGGGATGTCCCTGACTCAGCTCCAGGACAGAGGCTGCTGGCGGTGTATATTATTTTGATTAAAGCAGGGTGTGGGAACAGGATGGGGATTGTGCAAAGGTCACAGCTCTGTCTCTCAGGGTGATCTGGCTGCCCGATGGGCTCAGTCATTGTTGGATCAGTAGCACACAAAACTTCAGGCCTGGGGTGCGTTCACCCAGTCCAGGAAACACCTCCGTAATTACAAGCTCACACAGACACACTGATCATTTATGGGGAAAGATGTTTACATAAAGATACGCAGGACCCACTGACCCAAAGAACGCACATAACCTCACTGGTCTGCTGGATTTCCGTTACCGGAAGGGCAGGAGAAAGATGTCTCTCAGGGGAACCCTGACTCCCCTTCAAATTACAGGAAAGTGGCAGGTTAATGGACTGAAAGTGGGAAATCCTCCTGTTGAGAGAGAGTGCCTTCCACACCCTGAGG
Source organism: Gnathonemus echidnorhynchus (assembly GCA_026776725.1). Lineage (NCBI taxonomy): Eukaryota > Metazoa > Chordata > Actinopteri > Osteoglossiformes > Mormyridae > Gnathonemus > Gnathonemus echidnorhynchus. The sequence continues at coordinate 1,426,706 of JAODJU010000025.1, forward strand.
GGGGGCTCTGATCTGGTTTTTAAAGCAGGCTGCGGTGATGTATGCCATCGACTCAGAGATTTCAGTAATCTGGATTGCTCAAACGTTCAAAATATGGTCCACAAAATCACATACAAAAGCTAATTATTTCAGCAGAACACAGAGTTCACATTACAAATAAAACCTGTGACTACAGAGTGTGAAAGTGTGTGGCAGCGTGTTGCCCAGTCAAGGTAAAATTATGATTCAAGCGTCTCGCAGGCTTGTCAGCACAGTGTAAACTGCTTACATGCATTTCCTGCACCTGAAGCTGATCCACTCTTTATGGCCGAACTGCAGTTTCAGTAACATGACTCATTCCTTTGGCCTTCCCCAATGCCACAGGGACCGCTTCCTGGCCTAGGTAGCAACACGATGGCCAGGAATCTGATCAAACATATCCGGCTTCATCATCCACAGTGATCCATTACCTCCCAGAACTTGAATAACCTCTTGTGCCTTTGTATGTTGTCTCTGGTCTTTCCCTAGTTCCCATTTTTATACATTGGACTTTGCCTGGGTTCACAGTACAACCTGTCATATGACTCTGCACGACAGCCACCTTTTGTCATTTTTAACACTGCGTGACCATTTTTTTTTTTTGTTTTGTGACTTTGGCAGGCTGGCCGGGGTTTCTCTGCAGAACGACTCTGCAGAACGACTCTCTGGGGACATGTGGGTCTGCCTGGGGCAGAGGTGACGCACGTCCGTCACCTGCCCGGTTTCATCCGGAACAGCACAAGTCTGAGCCGAGCCAGTCATGGCAAAGACGGACTACTTGGTGGATGCGGCCAAGCAGATCCGCATGGCGCTGGACCGGGAGGTCAGCGAGGACTACGAGGCCGCCTTCAACTACTACAAGAATGGGGTGGATCTGTTACTGAGTGGAGTGCAAGGTACTATGCCACAGGGGACCACCACCCATCTCCATGGCAACACTTGCTTTTGCAAGATCCACAGCAGAGTATGGCCAGTACAAGCTAAACATGGGAGAATGCTTGTAAGAATCAGGTTTAAATAAGAAACTGGCGATGACAAAGTAACTACTATTAAAAGAGGAAACAGAACCTACAGAGGGTTTTAACCTTCTACTTCTGTGGTTTTGGATTTCATCTGCACATCTTGACAGGAAGTACCGTGTTTTGTGGTCTGGCACAGATGCTAAACACAGTGTTTAAGAATCAGGTGCTAGCTGACTGATATGAGGTGAGGGGATGAATTTTGTGTGGTTGGCTAACTGCCCATGTCTTGCTGCTTACAGTGGACCCTAACAGGGAGCGACGGGAGGCAGTGAAGCGGAAGACCACTCAATACCTGAAGAGAGCGGAAGAGATCTTTAACTCACACCTTCAGGGCAGCTTGGGAAATGGGACGTCCCTGTCTGGGGTAGGGGGTCGCCAAAGGGCAGTTAAAAAGTTTTTACAATTGTCTCAGTGTTGAGCTATGAGGGTCATTTCATATGATGTATAACGGGGTAGAGGAGGCCCTTATCCACAATTTAGATTCACCAGAAACTGACGCTCGCACATCCTATATTAAATTTCACACTGAGCTGGAGGTCACACAGCATGTGGCTTGAATGCAAGCACATTCACCTCACGTGGTGCAAGCGGGAGCTTCTGATGCATACAGGCAATGGTCAGAAAGAACTGCGTGACAGGATTCTGGTTGGGCCTGATTCACAGACTCGTCACTCCTTCCCCTAGCAGCAAGGCAAAGGACGAGCAGGCTGAGTATCTTCATCGGGGGAATTAGATTATTCGCGTTCAGCTCTGGGTGGGCGAAGGGAAGCGAGAGCTAGTTCAGTGCTCAGTCAGTACTCAGGCTTCGTCCCCATCTGGCAGGGCTACAGCAGCCTAAGATTTCGGCCAATCAGAAACCTCAGCACACCAGTGGAGGACTTGAAAATGTGCAAAGTCATCGGGGTGATCGACAAGGTAAGCATGTGCTTATGCTGCTCTATTTATAGGAGTCAGTGTCCAATTAAATTAGCTATATGCTGATCGAAAGAGCCTTGGGTCATGCGCGAGAGCACTCCACACTTCTGCTTTTTAAGACTGCACAAACTGAAAGTAAAATCTTTCACACATATCGAAGCATAGTAGTGATGAGCAGTTCTTCAGCCGATAACCTCTGTTTAACATGGAGACAAAGTAAAGAACCTGTGATTTAGAGGCCAACGGCGGATGTGATGTTCTGCAAACAGACATCTGTTTATCCAGTGCTCATCCACTCCAACGCCCATGTTCTCTGAATCAGCATCGGAACTAGGACGGCAGAGGCTTACCCTGTCAACCTGCTGAAGCAAAGAGAACAGGACCGATTGTTGGCATTTGTGAAAATCAAAGCGGATTCACCTGCCAGTAAAACCAAAAACCGAAACAGGGAAGTTACAAAGTGATCCCAGGTCTGATCTGTTCAGGCGACACTGCAGTCAGCGCTCACAGGCGTGTCATGTGATATTCCACTACCATTAAATCTAAATTGGTGTTTGAGTGCCGCCATAGGAAAAATACTGCATGTGTCTTTGGTTTAATCATCTCCCAAACACACCCTCCCCTGGTGTGTCCACTCCATGATGACTTGCTATGCCAGGCCATAAACAAACCAAGCTGACTTTCACCCTCCTCTGCTTTCTGCCCTAGGTTCTGACTGTCCAAAACCTGACCACCAAGGAGGTGTTTGTGGTTAAAGTAAGCACAGACACTCTGGCTTCGTTCCTGCTAAAGGCGTTAGGGCAGGGGTGTCAAACACCATTCCTGGAGGGCCGGAGCACTGTGTAGCTTAGTTCTTTCCCTGTTCCACCACAAATGATTCAGCTCCTGAGCTGTGTGGTAATTAGCACAAGGAATTGAATCAGGTCAGTTAAATGAAGGGAAAACCAAAAATCAGCAGGGCTCCAGCCCCCCAAGACTGGAGTTTGACACCCGTGCATTAGGGCATCATACAACCAGACGGCAGCAGGAATAATGTTCCCCAGCACATGGGGAGGGCGCCACAGCAATGCAGTCCAGAGCCCTGCTGGGCATCCAGCTTTCCTGGTTGATCTGGATAAAAGCTGCCTGCTTTTTGGCACAGAATGGACGTATGCATTACGGATTTGAGATTGGTATTGGACAGAATGATAAATACAGCATGGGGGCAGTAAATTAAGGGCTCATAACATACAGCTTTATCTGTATTTTACGTATACATGCAGTACTCTGTAATTCTTAGGAAGAAAGTCACTGGTGTTGCTATTATTCTCCATCTCTGCAGAGCCTGCCCAAATCAAGCTGGGAGAGCCGTGAGCAGCCCACCATCATCCCCCAGGGCGTGCCCTTTATGGTGAAGCTGCTCCGCTACTATGTCAGTGAGGACGCCGTCTACCTGCACCTGGGGCATGTCCGAGGTGAGCGCGTGCTGGCTCACCAGTAAATCCTGTTTGGCATCATAATGCAGGGGGAGAAGCGAGAGCTGGCAGTAGCCATTTTTGGTCAGAAAGTGCCTGAGGATATATGAATGTTTTTTTTTGGGGGGGGGGGGGGGGGGGTCATTTAATTTGGAAACCCATGTTTGGATTAGTATCATGAATTACAGACAAGAAAAATGTCTGTTTGTAGAATGAGGTGTAGATTTTTAATGCATTTAAAGGCAAGAGCCCTTAAATAATAAAAAAAAAAAAATCTTTTTAACCCTAAACGTTTGTTCGTCTACATCGAGCAGGGGGGAGGCTTTTCTCGAAGCTGCACAAGTCCAGGAAGGACAAGATGAAGGGATATTCTGAGGGCTGCAGCTCCACCCGCTACAAGATCCGGATGAAGACCAGCTACACCACCCCCGCTCTCAATCTAGAGCAACAGGACGAAAAGTCCAAGAAGCAGGCCCAGGCGGAGGACGACTCTGGGGACAGCCCAGATGCTGTATCCCCCTCCTCCTGGGAGGAGGTCCGGCAGCAACTGGAGGATGGCCGGACGCACCCCTACTGCGAGGAAACCGGCTGCCTGCATAGTGCCAGAGCCAGCCCACCAAAAAGGAGCTGGGTATCTGGGTCACTGGGGTGGGACGACATGTTCCATGGCACCACTGGCATGTTTTCAAGCACTCAGGAAAACCTGGATATCCCACCGCATCGCTGCCCCGGCGGGGGAACTACTGAGGCCTTCAAAGGGATGTGGGAGCTTTCAAAGACAGACTTGCAGGAATCCAGCATTGTGCAGGAAGCTGCAAATGGCACTCAAGACCCAGACAAAATATGCTTAGTGATCAAAGACAGTCCAGAACCAGTAGGAAGCAGCAGAATACCTCATGAAGCCCAGCCTTCCATGAACAACCAGGTGTTACAGGTAGATAGAGACAGTCAGGGCATTATTAGGGATCTGCAGTATAGAAAGACAGGGTATGCAAAAGGTCAGGTGCCCTGGAGAGTGTGGACAGGCAGAGAAGGAGTAACAGGATCCATATGGGCAACTGAACCCACTGGGTGGGCAAGTGCCGCTCCACCAGTTCAAGAAACAGACATGTCCTCAGGAAACCCCCCCTCCTACCACCTCTCTCCATGGTTTTCCACGCATGCAGGTCACCCAAAGGATGTGAACAAACCCAGAGACAGAAGGGAGGACGTAGATGAAGGATGGGAACTGCTAAATCCAACAGCTGCTGCCATTCACTGCACTTCGGGACCAGAAGGACCTGGAACGGACCAGCCCATCGAGGTGGACGGGTGGTGCCTCCTTCCCCAGGTCCCAGCACCACGACCCAAAGAGAATAGTATACAAGGTTGCTGGGGCCTGCCTGAGGGCCAGGTGCGGCTATGGGGCGCCCAGATCCTGCTGGCCTTGGAGAGTTTACACCAGCAGGGAATCTTGTGCAGGGACCTGAACCCAAGGAACATCCTGCTGGACAGCAGTGGTCAGTCATTAGCCTCCAATCCAAAAGCTCTAATTACAGGGGATCCTAAAGAAAAAGCTTTTGATAGAATATAAAACAAGGTGTAGATGTAAACATTCATTAATTTCACCTCTGCCTTAATGGTCACATAAGACTGGGTTCCGTTTTCCCACACACTCAGTCGTAGTCATTGCCACATCTTTTGTCTTGTGTGTTTCCCCTAGTACTACTTAAAAAAAGGCAGTTTTTTGTCTCTCTTCCTCCTAGCATGAGAAAAATCTTATGCAGTGATTCCATCTTGGGTGTACAACTGAAACCACGTGTTTTTCTGAGCAGGAAACATATGTCTGACGTACTTCGGTCAGTGGAGTGAAGTCCAACCGGAAATCAGCACCACAGCCATGCAACGCATGTACTGCGCCCCAGGTAACGTCACACTCTCGTAGACTACACGTTCAGTCATGGCTTATTCATAAAACCACCCTAGACCAGCCAGAAGTCGAATGTGGAAAAACAGAACTAAGGCACAAGGAAGGAGGGGGTGGCCAATAATGCCTGGAAATAACTGACCTTATCATCTTAGGTTTTTCCATCAAATAGCAAGCAGAGTGATGTGCTCGTACATATCTCAGCTTCCTCTTTGGCAGAAAAACAGGTCTCATAATTCTAAACTGCATCCCTTGTTCTCGCCATTTTGGTTGGCAGAAATTGGAGGCGTGGCAGACATCACCGAGGCATGTGACTGGTGGAGTCTCGGGGTACTGCTTTACGAACTCCTGACCGGAATGGTGAATCAAAAAAAAGTTTTTACAACTTTTTCATGACACTTTTATGACTGGTTAACTGTGGAAAACAGTGCCAAACTTCAAAGATCACTACAACAGCACACTATTTACTGAAACTCAATTGCATTTCTTCAACCTAATAATCAGCAAAAATTCATAGCAAGCTTTTTTTCCTTGAGACCATTAAATCAATGTAGCAAATACTGACTGCACTATTTGGAGACAACACTTATTCTGTTTATTTTATACTGATCTGGGTGTCTCAGTCAAGACCCTCTTACGGCCTTACTATATCTGTATATTTCCCGCTGAGATGTTGATGACTCCATGCAATGCACCCTAACGGCGTCCCTCCCCCACCCCCAGGCCCTGTATCAGAGCCACCCGGCCGGCGTGCTCCCGCACACCCAGCTCCTCATCCCAGACCACCTGAGCACTGCGGCCGCCTCCCTGCTCACAGAGGTGAACCGGGCTGCCTCCTGTTTCTTGGTGTCATCTATAGTTAAACGGCTTAAAGCATTTTTTGGAGATGGGGGATAACAGTCGTTTCATTTTGTTTTTCTCTTTAAATATCATTAACGCCTTCCGTAAAAATATCTGGCGCAAAGCCAGATTAATGTGAACCCTCATTTATACCGATTCCAGCTCTCAACGTATATCCAAAGGAAGCGGGAAAGGAGTGAAGCGGCTGGTTAGGCGGTCATGCCAGTGACTTGGTGGTGCTGTGTAACTTACTCGACTTACTTTTTTCTAGCTGCTGCAGTTTGACGCTGGTTACCGCTTAGGCTCGGGCGGCGGTGGCGTAACGGACATCAAGTCTCACCCGTTCTTCGGCACGGTGCCGTGGCACACGCTCGCCAGCTAGCACCGCAGTCCACTAGACCGCCCGCTCTCATTCGCCAATCAGCCGCACGAGCTCCTAAAATCCCAGCTGGTGCAATGCCGCCATCTGCTGGCGGAAGGACCGAAGCGCCGCCATCCACAGGGATACGAACCGAGCTTGGTTGATGGAAAACTTAATGGAAGACCAGAGCATCTGTAGTGATTTAGAAGCCAACAACAAATCCAAACACCCTGAAATAGATCAGATGTTATCGGGTGAAATAGATGCTAGAGGTTCAGAAGCAAGAGATGTAAGAATGATAGCTACTGAAAAGTATTCAATGGTAGCAAGATATATAAACAACCATTGTGAATTTACAGCACTGTGATGGGTGAAACTGTGTGCAGGTCTTGCATAATCAGCAAGACCCAGAACCTTTAATCTAACATCCCTACCCCCAGCAAATCTCAGCAGATTCCCCCCAAAGTAGAATACTGGGCAGATTTACTCCTGTGAGGTATACCCTGAAATCTTTCACCCAAGCTTTTATGTAGAATAACCATACATCTCAATGGTCACATAACACTGGTTTTAATGAAGAACAACCCACCCAACCAGGTCTTTGACTGTATTGATGGGGGAAATTTCCTTAGTCCAGCAGCAACAGTATATAGAAAGGATGCTAGTCCTCATGAAAGACCAAAAAAATTTTAAAAGGTCATGACACAATATTATAACATAAAAATAAGACCTGGAATGTAGGACTATACAAAGTAAAAAGTCCTCAGTTTAACCAGAATATATAGGAAATGACACATTGCAGCACAGAAACCCGAGAGACCTATTTCACAGCATCAAGGAGGAACTTTTCAATCCCAAATAATGGCCTGGGGGTTAGTGAAGACGTGTTCAAAAGTGAGAACTTCCCGAGCAATGTCATGTGCCCCTCCTTCCTCAGACCACAGGCCGATCCACTTCCTGCTAATCTGGTCACAAAGTGACCTGCTTCTCCTAGTGTGTGGTGTATCCTACACACGCACAACATGGGTTAGCCTTGGCATCCGTGACACAGCACCTTAAGCAAAGTAACTGCTTCACACATGGAGGGATTTCCCCAGAAATGTCACCTGCTGCACCGGCAGCGATCACACACAATACTGGGTGGCGTTCCTTTATTTTCAATCGTGACTTTAGTGGTAATAGGTGGGGCACCTTGGGTCATTTGGAGCTGCTCTCATGCTTCAGATAGGAACTTCTCAAGGTGAACTACAGTGCGGCTGTGGAACTCTCCATGAGTTACACGTTATAGAGTTTCAGTTCCTCACAAAGACTCAGCCAGAATTTTCAGATTTTACTTAAGCTTGCTTGAGCTGAAAGATGGAACATGGTGAGATGGCCATTTTTAATGCTGACATACTGCTCAGAAAGTGCTTATTTATTCAATTCGCTAAAAATTTGGCCATTTCAACTTGAGGTGGAAAAATAGACTGTACCTTTTCTAACTTTTATTCTGCATGCCATAAAGTGTGTTTTGGGTGCTGTCTACAAGAGAACTGTATTTCCTGTCCCATTAACTTTTTTACTACTTATATCAAAAATGACAATTTATAAGCTTGAATAAAAGTTCCTTCAAGTAAATTTGTTTCTGTTAAAGATCTCAATTCGTCGTTTAACTGCTGGTCAAAGGGTAAACAGTTTAAGAGTTTCACAAAAATGATTCCCCACCTTCAATGACTAAAATATCAGGTACATATCAGACTTTTATATCTTTGCATATAACCTTATTTCAGATGCTGAGTACTATAATGACCCTCTATGATACAAGTCTTTGCTTTCTGGTGAATTAAATAACACCTAATTAAACATCCACATGTGTGTTGGCACAGTGCCAGATTATGAAGGCAGCAGGAAATGAAATGTCTAGTGAATGTAAAGTTTTTGAGATATATTCAGTAAAGTATTTATAATGTGTGTCTTTGGTAAGAAGGCACACAAACAAGCAAAATTCCTCCCAATGGGAGTCGATGAATCAAACAACAATGCCACTCTGGTTATGCTTGTATGATACAATAATAAAAAATAAAGTATACATTTTCAAGCATTTATTTAATATTTGTTGTCATTTTCATTAATCGGTTTGACACATCATAATACTTTTGAGTAATATGTAACATAACCTGTAAATTGCATTAAAACTACTGAATATTAAGAATAATGAAAATGAGGAAAGCAATGTGTGTTATTTGTTAATTTTCCTGATAAACATACTGCACTTAAATGCCCAGATACCCTCAAGTCTATTGCTTGGTGGAATTGATCTTACTGGTAAATTAAAGCTTTTTTCAATAATTTGCATCATGTGCCAGGGTGGGGCTTTTAAATGACAATGTCTGTTTATTCCATGTAACTTTATTACTGCCTCATACATAAGATAATAATTGATGTGAGCAGAATTATAGGGCTATATTCAGTCAATTAATGGCCTATTTTTTTGAGTTTCAGGTCTGAATTAGTCATATTTGGTTAACCTTTTGGACATTGGCCACCTGGGCAGTCTGCGCTAGAGGGACCACAGCAACCAAGACGTAAACAGGACTATGAATTTAACCCAGTCATATTGTGTTTACACAACCCAGATTAAAGTTGTTCTCTGCGATCATTGTGTTGAATATCAGTATAAGATGAATCAAGTTAAGCAGCAAGCATTTCCATAAAGAAACTGGAATTAAAATCACATGACAATCAGAAACTGGCTGCTTCAGTTAGATCCGATACATTATAAAAATGTATTAATGTTTCTTTTAACCTGCTTACACAAATACATTAAGCCTAAGTGTAACTGAATTTGAATTACAGTCATTCAGAAATTAACCTTCTGCTACGACTCACATTGCGCTAATTATAATACTATATGGCTTTCAGATAATCTGGAAAACCAAGAAATGTTGGGGGGGGGGGGGGGGCTTTGCT
>JAODJU010000025.1:1436270-1455775 GCA_026776725.1 Gnathonemus echidnorhynchus
TGCGCTTTGCTTGGAAACCTTATATCTTGGTTCAATAGGATATGCATGTGTTGTTCAAATTGTGAGCATATTTAAGTTTAAATACATTCCAGTTTTCCAGGGGACTAAAAGATGACCAAATATAAGAAATAAGTCAATATTATTGAATTATTTATACTGGGACAGTTAATTCAAACATTACACTGGATTTTCAAATGTGTCTTTTTTAAGATACAGGCTGCATTAACATACTCTACATGCCACTAATGCAAATATAAGTGGCTTTACAAGTCAATAAATACGAACGCCATACTGGACCTATTTATCCTAATTATCTATTTTACAGTGCTGTTTTTTATTATGATAATTTGATGCCAATTTTAATGAATTCCCATCTTAGTACCAGCAGTCTTTTGAAGGTGCTGTCAGCTCCACACAGCATGTAATATGGATGCTGGATGGCTCTGCTTGCCTCTAACATAATGAGATGGTTTAAATTATATCATTGCATTCATAGGCAGGTGTGTTAGCTAACCACTGTTGCAGAGGGGTAACGGCGAACAGCTCTGAATATTGGACTTTCTCACTTATCTGAAACCAGGGGTACGGAGTTAGAACATAAGGTGGACTCATGCAAATCCTCGATGGCTACAATGTGTGATAGTTTCCGGTTCGTCGCATCACAACGTGGTATGACTGAAGTCATTATCACCTGGTGTCTTAGGTGTAAATCAGTCTGACCGAAAGCCACGGGACTGCGAAGTCCTCAGGAGGTGCTGCTCCCCGGCACTGTTCACATAAACACCTTATGTGTGCGTGTGAAGGGGGGGGGAGCATTTATACTCTGGAGCATTGTCACAATTCCCCTCTACAAATACATGAGAACACAATTTTCACACCAAAATGTTTATCTCAAGGAGTGGAGTCTAGTAAAAGTCATGTGATTTGTCCACCTAATTCTTTAACCAGAGCTCATACTAAGGGTGTCACTAAACCACATCCTCTGTTCCGACTCAAGATCGGTGGATGTCTCACGTATTTATATTAAATAGGTGAGACCTCTTTTTTCGTTTAGGAAGCAGTGGTTTCTAAAACATCGAGAGATCACATGATCGCTGTGAGATGGCGCCGACCGTACACCGCGAGTGTCATTGACGGTGGCTGTCGTCTCCATCGCTGTGTGGGCCTGCATGCAATAACGTCCAGCTCAAATGCTGCAAGGGAGCATTCAGACTCTTCATTAAAATCACACAAAGGACTAAAGGAGGGAAACTTGAGACGTCAGCAATGCAAACAGTGGGGCAAACTCACAGACAAAAAAAACATATATAAATTGCATGTTTCTTTAATGTTTAAAATTTCATCTTTGATAAATACATCCACGACCATATGCAGCAGAGATGGACCTGCTCTCAAGGTTGTCGATGACTCAGCTAAACTCATGAGAAAGACACACTGCTAACTTGTGCGTATGAAATAATTTCATTACATAAGGACCATGTAGTGAAATATTTAAAAAAGTAGTGACAGGGTTCAATAGCACGGCTTCCGGTGGTAGCATTAAAAAACAGTGGTTCATATGTTCCCTTGTCGCTGTCATTATTCTTTAGGCAAATATCGGATTAATTATAGCCTCAAATATAATGAGAAACGGGAATAGGCTGGACCAGAACGAGAGAAAATAAACGAAAACCCCCAGAGTCTTTACACTAAGCATGTACCCGGTCCACTAAAATGGTCTGCAATACTGTACATTATAACCAAGCTCTTCGCCACTAGAATCCATGCAGAAAGCCAAACCATAGTCGTCACTGATATGTGAGGTACCAGAATATTCAAAATCACTTTTTGTTTTTTAACCGATCCAGTTTTTCAAATGCATTACAGAAGATGGGGGTATGACATTGCTTGTGGCTTTTAAATAGACTAATTTAGCTGGACAGATCACATGTCAAGGAGCAGGACTCTCGGATCCTCCACCACGCTCTTGATCTTGCGCAGGAAAGTCACCGCCTCTCTGCCGTCAATCAGACGGTGGTCGTACGTCAGCGCCACGTACATCATGGGCCGGATCTCCACCTACAAGGGGAAAACAGCGCCGCTTAGAGGCCTCCTGGCGGTCTAGCATGCCGTAACATGGATCTCGGCTGAGCATACAGACCTTGCCTCCTACAGCCATAGGCCTTTCAAATATGGCGTGCATGCCCAGGATGGCAGACTGCGGCGGGTTAATGATGGGTGTCCCGAACATGGAGCCGAACACTCCTCCATTACTGATGGTGAAGGTTCCTCCATCCATGTCTTCCACGGCCAGTTCATTTTTTCGTGCCTGAGAAGAAATGCGGACGTCAACTCGCACACCTACCCTGGGGTCAATTTGACCCCAAAGGGACATTTCAGGCGGCCTCTCACAGTAACATAATTATTGTAAGAGCATGTTAATCGAGCGACAAAAGGCAACTTTGAAACATTTCCCCACTTTCCAGCAGATGAGTTAAACACTTGATTCCAGCTGCTAACAGACAGCCAGCCTCAGGTTGGGTACCTTCTCTCCCAGCTCATTGATAGTCCTCTCAATGTCAGCAAAGTTCATCGCCTCCACTCCCCGGATCACCGGAACCACCAGCCCCTGCGAGGGAGACAGGTGCCTCAATGTGGGCAGCACCAGAAATCTCAGCAGCTCCTAAGCCAGCTTGCAGGGCAGAGCAGGACATCAGTGACGCCGATCTTGAGCCCCCAAGGCCACAAACTATGGGGTTCCTCAGCTCCAGTCTGATCATTACCTTTGGTGTTGCTACTGCCACGCTGATGTCGATGTAATCCCTGTAGACAATCTCTTTGGTAGTGTCGTCAATAACTGGAGAGCGAAATAAAAGAAATGATACATGCTAGTACTAAAAAGAATTTTACACATTTACTTTTCACTTAAGTAGTTTAAAGCATTGCCTAAACCACAAGGTTTAAAACCCCACATACAGCTGTAAATAGTTCAAAAACTGAAGAGGGGAAAAAAAAAACCCAAATACAAGCTGTGGGGGGAAAAAAAATGACCACAGACAGTTTTAGAGCGATGGGAGAAAAGGTAAGCAGATCAAACACCTGCCTGAAACTACTGTGGCCTCTCTAAGGCTGGGGGAAGTTGGGAGTGGGGGGGAAAGAGGGAGGTTTGTGGGCCAGCCGTAGAAGAGAGTAAAATCTTCAGAAAACAAAGTCAGAACCAAGCGGCCCAGCGAGGTGCCGGCAGGATTGGCCCCGTACCGGCGTTTACGGCAGGCTGGTCAGCCAGGGCATGAGCGGCGGCCTTCACGAAGGCAGACATGAAGCCCAGCTTGACGCCGTGCTTCTTCAGGAAGGCATCCTTGTGCACCTTTCTCATTTCCTGGATGTTGCTGTGGAGACAGACAGCAGCACAGTCACGTGACTGAGGCCAGTTAAAAGGACGACGACCAAAGATTCCACCACTGCGCCAAATATTCTGGGCCTTGGCAGCAGATGAGGCCCATTACGTCGGTACCTGGTCAACCTGGGTTCATCTCTCCTTGTCCGGGAAAAAAAAAAAAAAAAAACAGGAATACAAGTACTGGGGTTTAATTGTTTATTTTCCTGCCTGTAACTTCATTTAAACTCTAGGGTTACTCCGCTAACGGCATTAGCCCCTCCCAAGACACGCACTCTCCGAGAAAGGAGAGAAGAAGCGATAAAAATCTTCACTTCTGAAAACCCGACAAATGCTATTGGCTTGCCCTAAAAGCCTATTCCGTTTCAGGCCGCGCTTCCAGCCGGCGGGCCGGTCTCTGCGGGCCGCCACCCTCGCCGTGGCCTCCTAACCTGGCTCCTTCCTTGGCCTTCAGATTAGCGGTGGTCCTGGGGAAGTCTCCCAATGGCCCGTCAATGCCAATTGGATTACGACACATAGCAAACCCCAAATAGATGAAAGATGACACCCATGTTTGCTCTTGGAAGAAAAGCAGAGAGTGCGGTCTTCAGGCACGGGAGGGGAGGGGGGACAAAACAATAGCTGACATTTCCTGATAAATTAATAAAGCTTGTTTTACCAATTGTATCTGTTTTACTGGCATTAGGACCAAATATTTACATCGGCCTGTTTAAGAAGGTATTATGTTTCATAAAGCTCTTCCTCTGGGGCGAGTCGACCCACGCAAATGTTCGCTAAAATGTTCCTTCGACGATACATATTACTGCTAACAGCTAAAGTGTTTTTTCTTCCCCCCCCCAGCATGCGACAGCGATCTCCCATTTCACCGAGTGCAAATCTGGTGCGAAAATTTGTTAGCATCTCAGTTTTTAATCTTGCAAGTTGCAAGGCGTCACTCCCATTACAGTGGGTGGGGCTGGGGGCAGCAAAAGAGCTCGTTTAGCATTTGAAGACCACTCACTTCCTTTATAAAAAAAAAAAAAAAGTATTTTTTTGTGTTATGACTGATATTAAATGCAGAGGCGGTTTGGTAGAAAGGAAACCGTGTTAAAAATGGCCTACCTCATGTCGACCTCGTTGAAAGTGGTCAGCATAGCACAGGTGTTTTGGGCCTCTTTAAGTCTCTGGGCGATTCTTAGCCTCATGCGGTTCATCTTCACCTGTGACGTCAGAATTGGGGGGCGGGGGGGGATGGGGGAGGCACAGAAAAGCACTCACTCCCAGCAACGGCACCTCACATTTACCCAGCTGCTGGTTTTGGACTGGTGAGGTCATACTGCACTGCAGCTTCAAAGCATGGTGAGATGAACTGGTCACTGCACAGCCAGCCTGCCCTCCCCCCATCAGACAACATGAACGTCCACAGTGTAAGATGGAACAGGAAGTTTAAAGATAGTCTGTGAAATGTGGGCCTTTTCCTTTCAGACCAAAGCAGTCCAGCGCCCCACTGCAGGGCTGGGCGACGTTCACACACCGGCCGGGAACCTGCAGAGGCAAGGATCCCACGCTCCGGCACATGCCTGCTGCATCGGGCCCTTACCCGGTGCTCTGACCTGGACCCCTTGACGGCGGCATCGGCATGGGGCGCTGGAGCGGCCGGGGCCACCGTGGGCTTAATGGCAGACACTGCAAGGTGAAAGACAAGGGTCAGCCTGGCGGAACCCTGGGTCGGGGCACACGGCTCGATCAGAGAGGAACACGCACCGGGCTTGGCGTCGGCGGCCTGCCCTGGCACGGGAGGCACGGGGGGCATGCTGGTGGGAATAGGGCCTCCTCCTGGAGGAGGTGGAGGTGGAGCAGCAGCCGCAGTGGCCTCCGCTTTGGGGGGAGCGTCAGCAGGTTTAGCAGCGCCCGCTGCCCGCAAACAGATGAACACACATTAAGTGTTTAGAAACCTGCCATATTCCGATGGCGGCAACGCTAGCTGGGGCCTGGAAGGCACAACTCATGAGCAAGGGACGCCCGCCATGCCTGTACTGCTAACATGGTGGCAGCTAGCCTGCAATTAGCCAAACGGCCACAGTAAATGCTATTCCCCTTTGGCTAGCTAACCGCCCGGACGCCGCGGGGCGGCCACGCCGAGCAATGCCGGCAGAGAGAAGCCCACCTCCTTTCCGGAGCGTGAAGAGCGGCGTTCCACCTTCGACTTTCCCTCCATCCGGCACCAGAAGGGCCTCAATCACGCCTGCAGCCGGGGAGGGAACCTGCACTGAAGTCTGGGGAGTAAAACAAGCTCATTGTAATGGGGGCTAGAATCATATATTTTAATATTTTTCAAATGAACTATATAAATGCATTTTAAATAAGTCACTTCAGTTCAGGGTATACAATGAAGTAATAAAAATCCAAACTGCTAAATATAAGAAAATTAGTACAGTTAAACAGTTAAAACTGTTAAATCAATACATTCTCAGTAAACTAAAATTCATATCGTTTAAGGATTTTGACTATTTTAATTTGAATTATCATATGTCTGACACCAGATCCCTCTAAAATATACTTAAAGCACTGTTGAAGCTGTACGACTGAGTTCTCCATTTTCTATACAAGGTGCTCACTGTCCATCATGACCTCCATCACATTCGTTACGGACTCCACTCTCTCAAATCCCCCCCCACGGCTGCTCTGCATAAATGGCACACGGAAGCCAGCAAACCAGGCTTCCTAACTCCATCGTACCTTGTCAGTCTCGATTTCACACACCACTTCATCCTCAGAGACGGTGTCCCCGACAGCTGCAATGGGAAACATAAACATGACCCCACTCCACTCGGGTGAAAGTGGCAGCAGGTTGAAGGTGACCACACATCAAGGCCGGGCCATACCTTTCTCCCACCTCACATCCCCCTCTGTGACAGACTCTGCAAATGCCGGTGTCTTCACTGTGATGACTTCATTCCCTGTCAAAGCAAACAGAGAAACAGTAGGCAATCATAACAGAAAATTCACCTGTGGACCTGGATACTACAGACGTATATACTGCACCAGATTTTCTCAACCCAGTACTCGGGGGGGCCCCCAGACGGCCCACATTTTTGCACCTTCCCAGCAACTCAACCGGACATCCCAGATATTTGCTGCCTCCCAACTCCCTTCTAAAAACATGGACTGTCTGAGGGTTCCCGAGGACCCAAATGAGAAACACTGTACCGCAATAAAAACACAACAAAAAGGGCCAGTCGCTTACTGTAAGCTGCTGACGTCCTTAGGTAACGAACGTGGAATATGCTGGATGTGCTGATGCATTCCCTGAAACAGAATTCAGCAAGGGTTTCTCTACAATCCACTACTTAACAGGGGGCAAATCATCTCTCAACAAACAAATAAAAAAAAAAAATAAAAAAAACTTTAAAGAAACATGGAAAATGTCCAGAGTGCTGATCAAAATGTACATTTTTGTAGATTCCATGGAATTTCTCACAACAGGATATGTAATAAATACGTAATTTTATGACATTTTCACAGCTCTTAACCACCGCATCATCATTTAAAGACAGGGAACAACCACACAACGCACAGTTTATCCCAGCTGCGGTCAAGTGTTTCAACAGTCTATAATTGGTCACATTTGTGAATACTGAGAAAAAGCACTTACAATCTGCTCTCCTTGTAAGTGACGTGGCGAGCAGCTAGGAGGCCTTCAGAACAAACAATGAGAAAAGAGATTTCAGAAAGGGGGTAGTAGTGAAACTCTACGGCATTTTAAAGCACGTCATTATTCACTCAGTGCACTGGAAGCGCAGTCCAAGTTATTGTTGTTTTAGTTTCTAAAAAACACTAGTAAGTTTAAACCATCTTACCTGACAAAGCTCTCCTCCCCAACACATTATGACCCTGTCAAACAGAAGTGTTACTTCATGGAGTCACATTGCAATAAATACCCAGATCAGCCAAGTGGCAGATTTACAGCTAGATAAACATTCAGAAAATGCTTCAGAGCCTTTGATGCACACCCCTTATGGGAGAGTGATGTCCAACCTGCAACCATATGACCAATATTAAGAAAAACATTCACAACATTTTGCAAAACAGCAGCGGGTAATGTGTATTTTGAAATTTAGAAACAGGACTGTATAAGCCATCGCAAAACTGTGCAATAACCAACAGGTGTCATGTAGTGATCATATTTCAATGGAGAACTGAAATGCATGTACAGGCATTCAGGGAGATGAATGGTGGAAGGTCATGCTTGGACACACTGGACAAAACAAGTCAAGTAAATTGCTCCGTTATCATGGTGCCGCTGAGGCCACACAACAAATTCTCCGGCTCCCATTAAATACATGTCTGGGCAATCGCACGATTACAGAAAGGCACTGCAAATACCAATGGCTAACATATTAACCTGGCACAGAGACATGGCTGAGCAAGGATCACCAAGCACACTGCTATATAGTTTTTTTAATGCTACAGTATCAGAAAATTTCTCTAGTATTTATTAAGCATTTGTCATACTAGCAAAGACTAATTGTACAAACAGCCCCAATAGAGTGATTATATTAATAGCAAGGCCACCGCAGGAAAATAGAACAGAAATAACAAATAGAGCAACTGTTGCTGGTCAAATTCTTCAGTATAAATACGTCTACAAAGAAGTTTTAAACTTTGCATAATATTTGCAATTTAAACTTTCTTGCTGAAATATTTACTCAAATCTGAAAAACTAGACCATATTTATTGTCTTCCAAACAGTACTATCCAAGAACTATTCCATCAATGCATTGGTTAAAAGAAAATTGCACATTCAAATCCCTTATGAAGAAATTAATACAGCCTTTGATAAGCTGCATTTCACAAAGAGAATCAAATTCACCTTAGTAGACAAAAAAGAGAAAAATCTTGCTTGATTCATTAAATAGCAAAGAGTATAGATTGCAAAACAGCACTAGAATAGTAGACAATTCCATTATACAGAATTACAGAAGAGTGCAGTATTAGATCATGCTACTTTGGAATCCAGACAGTGGAAGAGCCAGTTTGCATACAGTTCACCTGGTCAAAAGATACTATGGGATTTTCACCACATAAATCACTCTCACCACGTTGCCACACGTTACTGACTTTACTGAAGAAATTAAACAATTAACCCTGACCATACCAATACAGTCATGAAAAAAAGGTTTTGTTGGGCACCACAAACTATCAATACAGCTTAATGAAAATTTACCTCTGAAATGTTTGGAAAGTAAAGTGTAAACCCTGTACATGTAATGTATATACATGCAAGTGTGTAAAACAGTGGAGCACACATTTAGAGCGTTACACTGGGCAATAGTATAACTACGATCAGTGAATGACAATTAAAAACCAGAACACGGTGTCAAATTAAATGAAAGGTGATCCCAGAATTCAGTTAGACTATAGTAAAGGCACCATTAATCAAAATTGAACAAGTGGCAATGAATCGGCAGTGAGCTGTATGTGAGCTCAAACTTTAACATTTTCAGCCCTGTTCCTGGAAACTGACCAGTACTTAAAGAGGCCAGTGATTACCTATAGAGTTTTATGCTTACAGTGAAACTGACTTCTTTCTTACTGCCATGGCATTAATATGTCAGGGAGTTACAAACTCCTCCCACTGCTTAGTTGTAATGCTCCTGACAATGGGGTGGAGTACATCAGCCCCAGTCAGTAGAGGCTGTGTTGTCACGCACAGCAGTGTGCACTCTGGACCATGGATTTCACAGTTTGCATCTCAGTTCAGGCACAGATACCTTCACCACTCACAGGACCCGCTGGAGAAAATCCTCCATAAATAAATAAAACCTCAAATCACATAAGAACAAAAGACATCAGGATTGCTGGGATGATGACTAAGAATCACAGGTTCAGATAAACTGGAGCATATGGAAATGGCCAACCTTACAGCACCCCCTCCAGTCATGATCACAGATTCCACAACAACTGTAGATCCATCTACTGATAATAGCAGCCAACACACTAGACACAATGTGATTGTTCCCAGATATTTTATCTCAAATCGGCTGCAAATGTATTTACGCGTTTGCAACATGCATTTAAACTAAAATTAGTAATCCAGCCCCACACAGACACCCCATACAGCGCCTCTGTCCTTTAGTGACAAGCAGTAATGCAACACAAAATGTTGCAAGTTACCGGGACTAGAAACTTTGTAAATACCAAACAGACATTTTTAAAAAAGACATGCAGTACAAAACGATTACCTACGGGTAGTCTGTGTGACTGTATGGGGCAAATTGAGAAAGTTTTCAGGTGACCTCACGATATCCTAACCTACGGTTTGACCCGCTAAGTTCCCTACTAGCGGCTAGCTAATTAGCCAAGGGACATAGGGCACTTCTATAAGGCAGCGATCTTTGACTCTATAACCCACTGATGCGTTTCGTTAAGCATAGATGTTTACACCCTAAGACCCATATTAACTCCACTACCCCAGTGTCTTGTAAGAAAAATGTCATTTCTTTTCGTAGAAGGCGTGTCACCCTGTCCTTGGGTCGGCGTGTGAGGCCTACCCGCGGCCTAATTACGCTCCGACTACATTAGCGATATAGCTCGACTCCGGGATCATTTGGTTAATTAACGTCGCCTACCTGGCTAAGCGCAGAGAGGGAGCGCCCAAGGGTGCGTGTGAAACACCGACAGTGGGACAACATAGCGCCTAGAACTACAGCAGCCACCAGGGTGTCGCACGAGCCGCACAGAGACGCTCGGACGGGAGGGTCCGTCACTCAGCGCGAGCGGAACGGAAACACCGCGGAACGAACCATCTACGGGAGAGAATGTAAGGGGGGGAATGGAGCAGACCAATCTCATCCTCCGTATATGTGTATGGTCTATATAGGGATGTATACTTATACATATATACATTATAAGTACTGCAACTAGTAACTGCAGTAATTTCATCTGATTTAGTATTAAGTCTAATTTTACATGACGATATAAATCACAAACTGCTTACCTGACCTTGAATATATCATACAAGTAATTATTGTGAGTCTGATCAATTTCAGTCTTATACATTTTATTAATTTGCTAATTCAATCAAATTAAATAACTTACTAGGTTTTACTAAAGATAGCTTGCCCATTTAGCTTCATGTGAAGGCGCTTCCCTAACCAGGTAGCCACGCCTACGCGCGCCTATTGTGGATTCAGTGGCTCTCACGGATGCTCTCGCTCCACGGTAAATGGGGTTTTTAATTTCTGACTTCTGGACCAACATCACTTCCTTCCCATCAAAGCTACAGGTAAGATGCGATCTTTATTCACCCTCTTCTCTCCATGTTCTTGTGACCATCTCGTTCTTTATTATAGAAGATGCCGTAATCTCATTCATTAAGAGGTACTACATTAATAAGCTAATATGAAAAGTTTTTGCAAATTATAACCTGTAGGGTTTAGGTTATCGACGTTTTGTAACAAGTATAAAATATCACGCGCCACAAAATTCTTACACTGCAATTGGAAATTTGCTGGGATTTCATACTGGGCAAAAACATGTTTATGACATTTGTTTTCTTGGTTTTAGGTGGTTCGCATTTCTGAAACGGAGCTGTCAAAGTTTAATAACTTAAAGGAATGAAGTAAATGGCACTATGTGCTTTTTCACTTTTAGTTTCTTTGAATTGTTAAACATAACCGTTACTCTGAAGAAGGTAGAACCTGAATAGGCGTACAGATAATAAAAATAACTATTGAAACAGCTGTATTATTGCTTAAAAACTTTATTCAGTAAATCATCATTATCAATTCATCCACCGGGGGTAGCCTATTGTTTGTTTTATTTTTGGGAAGTTAAGTTATTTATTAACGACGATGACATTCTTGTTTCCTCTTTCTGAAACAAGCAAGAAACGATTGACTTGTACGTGTCCATGACATATGTGGTAAGGTGGAGGTTTTTAACTTAAGCTTTTAGTTCCGTAAATGACCTTGCACGTCGTGAATTTCCGCGTGTAACCCCGGGACCTCTGAATAATTAATTTTGGGTTTTGGATTTAGTTTAAGTTTAAGTTGGTTATTGATCTTATTTTATAAGTTAGAAAACTTGCTCAGAACACTTTCATTTAACCTGCTGTGAAATTTCCCAGCATTCGGTGGAAGCATAACTATTAAAATGGATTTATTTCTCTTTTCAATAATAACTACCACAAACTTTGAATGTTGTGTTGAATTAACAAGTCAATATAAATCTTTTTGGGCTATTTCCATACAATATATGTCACACTATTAAGTCACATAACATTTTGCAATACAGGTGATAACAACTGCCAAGTATTCAAATATATATTCTAATGTCATTCTAAGAGAATATAACTAGAAACCATTTCTTTCGGTTGGTCAAAATAGGGTGAACTTAAGACTGTATGGGCTACTCTGTTTCTGTATTTAAATACTTAGGTTAGAATGTAGCTATTAAGTCATTGAGGCTCTACACATTGCAGAATAATCGCATTAGTTATTAAAACAAAGCCAAAGGAAAAAGAAAAACTGACGCTAGGTTGTTACAATGCTATTTCCTACTGTTGTAAAGTGTTTAACAGACGCGACCGTGTTCAGCATCTTGCTCACCTACCTGATTTTTTACCCCCAAAGAGGCCACCATGCAACTGCATCATTAATTACAGTTAACGAATGTATCAGAGTTTAAAATACTCGCCATATGGACACCATGCAATTTTGCCACATGAGATAATTTTAAAAATAGTTAAAAACTAATGAGATGGACAAGGGTTTATTATTAAAGCGGCAGTAGAGACTGGAGTTTGTGCCTAAGCGATCACGTCAATCGACGCAGAGCTTATTTAACTCCCTTCTCTTTAGAAGCGACAATGTGTTCAGAGTCGAGTGTCACTGAAAGTTATGGCTGGATGCCTTCAGAAACGTGCTTTCCTATACAACAGATCTGCAGACGAACATATATTTTAAAACTCGAGTATTAACTTTTCGGCACCCATGAAAGCACTGAAAAGGTCAAAGAACGAATGAATGTAAAGGAATAAAAACTGACCTTCGCTGTTGTCTTCGGGAAATATTCCGCAATTCATATTTCAATGAAAGCACCCTTCGTGGTGTATATTAACCCTTTTATCATGTTCAGAATGCTGTTTAAAATACAAGATGAGAGAACGCTGCGTTTTTCTACTTAGAACTCCCTCCGTAAAACTCCCGATCTTCCATTTCATTATATTGAGTGGTTTAACGGATAAAATGATGATCCCTGGGGGTTCCTCCATGGTTAATATTTAATAACTCAGTTTAATTTTTATTAAAGTGAACTTAAGAAAAATTAAGAGGATATTTAAAGCACAGAAAACATATTCTGGATTTTACCTGTTAAGGGTATGGCAGCTGCGGGCTTATTCTCTAAACCTTAATTAACGCAGCCAAAAGACAGTGATAGTGTATGAAATCTAAATAAAAATGTATGAGAAATAGACCTTTTTTTTATATATAAGAAAACGATGTGTTGACGTGATGAGTGTGCCCGAGTTATTTTGCTGAGGGAAGCGGTCTTGGACAGACTTTCAGTGTGCCGGTCACGGGTGCGTTTGTTATGAAGGGAAAAGTTTTGATATATTGTGCCGGTAAGACTCTAAATTCTACTCTCCCGTCATTTGTAATCATTGATGAAATTTCGTCATCGTAATGCAAACATACAACAAAACGCAGAATATTATAAACCTGAGAGTTTATTTGGAAAACTACTCTTATGGAAAATCTGTACCTAGCTGTAGACATTAGTAACACGGTCCTGAACAAGGGCGTCGTTAGGCCTATTTTAGGGGGACTTTAGCCCCCACCCCCAAAAATTGTTTTTAGCCCCCACAAATAAATGTGTATTTATTGGCTTAACCATGAATAGCTTTTTACTTTATAAATAGGTTTCCATCACCCAACCCCACCAGGAACGACTCAGAATCCCATCCATTCATCTCTAACTATACCCCTGGTCCTGAATTAGATGCATTGTGGGGGAAGATGTGTTTTTTTGTGAGCAAGGTAAATTCTCTTTCACATTTTCAGGCAGACTGTCATCCATCCTTTTTGTCTTTCAGATTTGCAACAAGACGCCCGCAGATAGAGGTGGTCAGTCTGCGGTAAATCATTTTGATCATGAATCTCAGCCTATCTGACCGGAGTGTGCAGGGCAGTAAGGGAACCCTTGAAGAGGATAAACCACAGCTGACCCACCCGTATTTCCAACGGACAATGTACGATGACTCCTTGGCCAGCTATTCCAATGGATCCATTATCTCACAGCTCCTGAGGAAGACCATCCAGAGCAAGAAAGCCTTGGATGATGGCCTGTTCTACCTGCCAGCTACCACCCTGTCCACCACTGCCTTAGTTGACTCAGGCCAAGAAGACCAAGACAGCACATCTTCTGGGAACAGTGCGACAGAGCCTGGTTCTCCTAGTGGTTGGCCCTCCTCGTCTGGTGGCTCTGAGGTTGAGAGACCTGTTAGCGAGCACCTCCGGGCTAAGCGTGCCCGGGTGGAGAACATCATCCGGGGCATGGCGGGCTCCCCTAGCGCGCGGGTCCTAGGGGCCAATGAGCAGGCTGACGAAGAGAGCCACGACAACAGAGAAACCTACAAAGAGAACAAGAGGAAACAGAGGCTGCCACTGTATCAGCACCTGGACGGTGCTCCGGCCAGCAGGGGGCGCCGCAGCAAGGAGGAGGAGTGCCACCACCTGCGGGGTCAGCTCCACGCCATGCAGAGCCTCCTCAGGCAGCTCCAGGAGAAGTTATTCCGGGTGCAGAACCCAAATGATTCGGAGCATGAGGACGGAGAGGAAGCAGGCATGGCGGGAACTGTGGTAAGTGACGACGTCATGGAACACCAAGAGTCACTGCACAGCTCCGAGTGTGAACTCCACATGGACCTGGATGAGGAGTTCGAGAGAAGGCTGCACAATCAGAGGGAGTCAGGCAAGACAGACAGTGACCAAGTAATGATCCATTCGGGGGGAAGGAATCTACAGGAAGCTTTAAAGTATGAGCTGTCCAAAGCCATAGCAGAGAGCGTCGATTTGGTTTTCAAAAAGTTCTCTCCTACTTTACTGGTTCCACCAAGCCCCTCACACATGTCACAGGTCCCAGAGCTCAAGAAAAGGACCAAAACACAAAGTTCCCTAGAGATATCAAAAGCCAACAGAGAAGGAACTCACAGGTCCCTCAGCTACTACCAGGGCCCCGAGGGTCATACTCCTGAAGACCAGACGGAGGCGCTGTCGTTAGTCGTTCGCAAGCCACCCCTGAGCCACCCAGTTACAGCGAGCCCAGTAGCAAAAAGGCCCTACCCATTATCCCACGCTCCTTTCCAGTTCAGTTACTGCTCCCCCCTCCAGGAGAACCAGATTTTAGGGCACCTCCTGAAGTACGGCCCACACAGCAGCTTCGGGAGCCTCTCCTGCCTGCCCCCGCCCGTAGACAGGTCCTCGTCGGACTCCATCAACCTGACGTGGGACGCCATCGCTGCCAGAGCCAAGGTGACCTCCAACCCCATGGGCCATCGCCCCCAGCCTACCACCATGGGGCAAGTGATGGTGGACAGCCTGAGCCTCCCCACCATCAAGGTAGAGTGTGGGGACTCGCAGACGATGGCAGAGAGGAACCCCTACATGTCGCTCAATATATCCTTTCAGGGCCAAGAGAAATGGCAGAGTCCTTGTCAGGTCGTATTTCAGTCGGTTAATGTTTTCTGATAAGTTTCCTGATAATGCCAGGTCATGTGATATATGATCCCCGCAACAAGCATCAAAGATAACCCAAATAACAACTTAGTATACATGTCTATCGCCAGCTTATTGAAAATTCTGTTTTCCCTCTAAAACACTCTTGCATAGCAAAGCAATTGCCGTATGCAATATATGGTTTGCATTCTCCTCGTATAAGTAAGATTGCTAATCATTCACAAAAGCCTTTTTCGATATCTGAGCAGATTTTTGTCCAGCCTCTCGCTCGTTTATAATAATCTTACTTCTGTCCTCAAGTTTATTATTATTGCCATGCAGTGCCTTTGAAAACAAAGGCAAACCAACAAACAAATGGCAATTTTCCTTTCTTCCTTCCCCAGTCAAAAAATGACTCGGCGAAGCTCGGAGCTGCATTAGGAGCTCAGTAGTCTGGACTTCAAGGAGAATTTTCCCTTTGATCTTGGTAACCCCAAAGAAAATTACGGCATCTTCTTTAATCTGAGCGGAGTAATGACTTTAAGTCTGGAAAAAGACAAATAAAAAGGAATACAGGGCTTTGATAAGAATTGTTAGGAACAAAAGCCAGTGTTTCAAAGGCAGAAAAAGCAGCATTTTCGGCTCAGGAAGCTCTTGTTTTTTTCCCACTTGAAAAAGTGCACTCAGAATATACTTACATGTCTTCAGCGTAAGAGATGTGTACCTTGAAGGTCAGATCTGGTTGTTTGTGAAAAATAAAAATGCTTTTTTTCCCTTATAGTGACCTTCTTGCATTGTTTTTTAGAGCATTTCCTCAGGATCTATGCACTTGTTTTTGTTTGCCAGTGTAGCGCACTGCATCTCATCACTGGCGATACCTCCAGTTAATATATTTTCTAATTTCATCCGATTTAAGTCAATAATCCGAAAATAAAGTTGAGCAACTAAAAATAAAGACTATAGCTAAATATGGAATGTCTTTTCTAGGCCGAACTATAATTAGAGAGCATCTACTTGCCTGTTAAGCAAACAAATCTGTGAGTTTTACAGCTCCTTAATTAATTTAAACTGTAGTGAAAACACTGTCTGTACACCTGCTGCCTCGTGCTGGACGGGGCACAAAAATAATGTCAATAAATCAGACGTTACCGTTCGAATATGCCGATCGTCTCTACCAGGCATCAGCATGGCTGTACGTGGAAGTCCCTAATTAAAATCTGTAATTTAATTTTTGAAGCCATTTCGCCAGCTCACATGAGATGTTCTGTTGCTGTCGACTCCATTTGCCCTGTAATGTAATTAATTACGGCCCGGAGAGTGCGCTGAGAGACAGGAAGGGGGTAGATCAGCATCCATATCGGCCAAGAAAAGGGTGGATGTCGTCTGGAGGCGGGGGCCATGAACCTTTCTGACGGGTCTGGATTCCTTAACGTCAGGAAACATCCAGGAAGGCCTCACCCCCAGCCACCTGAAGAAAGCAAAGCTTATGTTCTTCTACACCCGCTATCCCAGCTCCAACGTGCTGAAAACCTTCTTCCCAGACGTGAAGGTAAGCGCTCATCCTCTGGAGTTCTCAGATATCTTGAAAACACCGGCGATCTTGAGCTTTTGTCTCTGAAAAAAAGATGCGTCACTGTATTTGTTTGATGTTTCAGCACAATAGAAACAGATTATATTTACTATCCTGGAAGAGACTTTAACTCAGCTTGCAGTTTTACTTCAACACAAATAACAGCTGAACAGGTTTATCAGCTTCAACAGAATATTTACAGACATAATTCGCATTAAACACCTTCCTCAAACGTCCTGCAGTTCCTCTAAAGGGATTTACTTATAAACCTCTTAGACCATAGTTCCACTGTAATAAGTAATTATAGTTCGTGCTTTATTTTATGGTAATTTTACGTAAACAGTTATTAGTAATGAATGTCTTATTACTTATTACTTGCTACATGTAACAAGAATGAAAGGTGTATGAAGTATTTACATGAATATAATCAGTGAACAATACAGTTGTAACTGTCTCACTACACAATAGGTGTTTTGGTGAACTGGATACTTCAGTAGTAGAAAGCTTTTAGGTAGGGAAATCACATGGCATCGTCAAGATCTTTATCTAGACGTGAACACAAAGGATAGATCCTCCTTCACATGAGCCCTGGCGTGCTGGGCAAGCTGGGGTGGTGGGGTTGGGGGGGGGGGTCATTATGTCACTCAGGCTAAATGTCACTCAGCATCAAACCAAGTGACGGTTGATGCAAAGAGGCAACAGGCCGGAGAAAACCTGCATTTGATGTGGCTCAGTGTGGCTGTCAACCCGGCAAGTCTTTGCGGCGGCCTTTTGTACGGGGGGCTGCAAGCACGACTCCCCCTCAGCAGTGAGGCCTAAGCAGTCATTCGCAGGGGGGAGGTGGGTCTCCAGCTACCCAGTGACCCTCCTGTGGGAAGTCACCCCAAAAAAGCTGGATGGGTAATCCCCATGTGTGGGCTCATCCAATCAGCCGGAGACACTGAGAGGCCAACGTGCCGCTTACATTTACAGAGTGCGGTAAATAAAAAAGACAGACACAGGTCTTGGGCGTCTACTTTGCTAATCTGGACCAGGAAGTCACAGACCCCAAGGCTCAGGCTTCCGATGTTCTGGGGTCTGTAGCAGAGGTAGGCAGAGACAGGAGCTCTGAAATGTGGAAGTAAATTCAGTCAGCCAAACGAGGAGTCGAAATGGCGGTGAGAAAAGTGACACAGCTGGGAAAACAAAACGACTATGAACAATACTGCCTTCACTTCTCAGTTTTACATCAGAGGGACAAAGGGAACAATAATTAAATAGAAGTGTCAATAGAGAAATCAAAGTAGCCGTACTGTTTATTGTACCATGTGTCTCGACAAGTACAGATTTGTCTAGAAAGTGCAATTCGAATGATGGCGAATGTATTCTGTACTTTGAAAATTAATTTGAGTTGAGGAATTGAAGAGGAATTTCCTTTATTCTTTTTCTAACATAATTTCAACCTGTTTCGAAGACCAAAGAAGCCCAAAAATGAACCGTATGTCACACACAGTCACCTACCTGTTTATTTTATGGCATCACATGGACCCGTTTGCACCCCTAATCCTTGTTTTGCATTTCCAGTTTAACCGCTGCATCACCTCCCAGCTCATCAAGTGGTTCAGCAACTTCCGCGAGTTCTACTACATCCAGATGGAGAAGTTTGCCCGGCAGGCCATCATGGATGGTGTCAGCGGCACCAAGGACCTGTCCGTCAGCAGGGACTCTGAGCTCTTCCGTGCCCTCAACATGCACTACAACAAAGCCAACGACTTTCAGGTAGGCTAAAGCTGGCAGGCCTCTGGCTTGCTTGTGGTCTCTCATGTGGTTTTACCGCGACGTCTGACATACTTTTAATGCTGAAGCAAGAAGGCAAAAAAAATGCAGCTTATAGAAGCAAATCTCAGACATAGTTTTCATGATTTGACTTTTGACCCCTAAAATGTTTGGTAACACTTTACAGTAACTGCATCTTCATTATGCATTCATAGAATATTCATAAGTTGCATCCTAACATGCCTTAACAGCTTTAATATACATTGGGGAAGTTAATCACAAAAGTAGCCCATTACAGAGAGAGGTGACAAGTTCAGGTCCAGAAAGTACAAATCCAGACCAAGATTTTATTTCAACCAACCAGTTGAGTACTCTATGACTGATTCTTTATACTCACTACTTTTGCGAGTAACTTCCTCAACACCGAATGTTTGTTGTTATCATAAAATGTCTGTTATTAACATATATTAAAGCTGTTAAGGTATGTTAGGATGTTAAGGTATAACATGCTCCTTATGAATGCTCTATGAATGCATTATATAGGCATTATGAAGGTGTAACTAATGTAAAGCATTACTGAATGTTTGAACTCAACTTCTAGCAAAGCCAAAGAAATATGTGAAGGGGAATGTTCTGTTCTGTGGAAGACGAATCGGTGAAGTTGATTTGGTTAAAGAAAGTAGACCACTGACTAGTCTGGCTTTGTGTGTTAACTTGCCCAGAAAGTGGACCTAGGGGGCAGGGCTACCTGCAGCTCAAGCAGCCTTTGAAACACGTTATCAAAACCATAGATTGGTGCTTTATCAGACTGTGGGAAGAGGAAGCCACTAAAACAACGGTGGATTAGGGAGGTGGACGGGCCTGAGCGAGGCACGGATAGCTATTGATGCGGAATGCTGAGAAAGACGTGGTGGATTCCGAGGGAGCTGGCCATCCGGCAGGAAATATCCCAGACAGTTGTCTTTACCTTGGAATCAAGACATTCTTTTCCCAGGGATGCTTTGTGTTGAGAGCAGGGTAGAAAAAATGACTTATCCCAACAACCATCCGGTCAACTGCTCTGAACCTCCTAATATGACCCCCCCCCCCCCTCCCCAGCCCCCCC
>JAODJU010000025.1:1475731-1493940 GCA_026776725.1 Gnathonemus echidnorhynchus
AATTCGTTAGATGCAACTGGGGGGGGGGGGGGTTTCCAGAATAGAGGGACTAAAAAGGGTAGAAGAAGGACTTTGGCGAAAGGCTGTGTCTCCTCTTCCCTGTTGGGGTGTCGATTTCTTCCTGATTTATGGGACAGCAGGTGGCAGGGGGGGTCAAGGACTCGCATCTGAAGATTCCCGCCGGGGGGAGCCCGGTCTTGTTCATGGGGGGCTGCCTCTTTAAGTACGGTAACTGCAGGGCAACGGGAGGAGGCATAGCGGGTGGCATGCCCCCCCCGAGCATCTTAACGGCGCCCGTTTCCAAAAGTCATCCCGGCCAAGATGGCAGCGCGGGGCCTGAGAGCGGAAACCCGCGCCGGCTGGGGGGGCCTGGCCTCTGGGTGATTTATGGCCCCCGCTGCACACCGCCCCCCCCCAACTGCAGCGTTCCGCGGTGCACACACTGGAAAATATCCAGTTTACACAAGAATTGGCTGAAAAATGAGATCTGCGACTACATTCTTTTCATTAGGCAGTGTGGTGCAGCAGAGCTTCTGAGCTCCTAATGACGCGTAGCCCAGCAGCGGCGGCAGCTGTTACCCGCGTCCCTGATTACCGCCAGCGACCCTCAGACAGCCGTGGGGGGGATTGTAAACTTCAGGAAGAGAGGGGCCACTGAAACAAACACACACAAACACACACATGTTTGTATTCATATCTTTGTGGGGACTGTCCATTCATTTCTATGGGAAAACCCCTAATCCCAACTATGACGACCTCAACCCACACCCAGCCCCAACCTTAACCATAAGTAACCAAACAAAATACAGGACTTTTGGCATTTTTAGTTTTTTGACTGCAATCACAGATTTTTATAAATTTGAGTTTCCCCCTGTGGAAAAAAAATCAATGTCAAAATAGCAGGTTTTTATCACATTATGGGGACATTTGGTTCCCACAATGTAAGATATACATGACCCACACATGCACACACACATACGCACACACACACACACACGCACACACACACACAGACACACACACACACACACACACACACACACACACAAACACACGCACACACCGGCCAGAAAGAACACTGCCAATTATAGCGGCTTATCAGACAAGGAGCAGATTTGGGCGTCCGGCTGCCAGGCGAGCAGCCATCAAAAAGCTGGCCGGGGATGACGATGTCAGGGGGCGAGCTGCTGAAATCTGGGGGTCAGCGAACTTGGACGGGGGCCGCAACTAAAATTAAGCATCTTTTCTTTTTCCCCGCCATTGAGGGGGCAGGTGATCTGGTGCATTGTGTATGTGCCGCAGTGAATTAAAGAGCCCGCGAGATTGTCATAACACTGATAACCTCTGACCCCGGGCGCTCACAGGTGCAGAAGGCCATTGCTCCCCGGCCCCCCTCCAACCGGGGCCATAATGAAGAGGTTTTGTTTGTTGCGTGTCTGGTCAAAGGACTCGGATTCAAACTAATTTATAAACACAATGATAAGTAATATCATACACATTCAGCCTACTTCCAGTTCTCATTTGCATACGATCTGAATGCCCACATCTTCATTTACATACCACTTACACACACAAACCGATATACATTATTCCCCCCTCCAACCCCCCCTCAACATACACCGAAACAGGGCTTTTGTCCCAAAGCTAGTCTTCAGGTCTTTCATCTAAATAAGATTCAGCCTTCGTCTGAACTCTGACTTCTTGAGCATGGAGGAATAGGGGGGGGCACCCCATTTAATCTTTATTTATGTCAGCCCCCCCCTCCCGCCCTGCATGGAGCCCCCGGAGCTCGAGCTGGCGAAACGGCGCGCTCAGCGGTGTAATTGGGGTGATGAAAAATTATTGTGATTGGGGGCCCGCCACCCTTTCCCCACATCACAGCACAACCCCCCCCCCCCATCAGTAATAACATCTCCCTGCCCATCTGTCACCATCTAACGTGACAAAGTTTTTATTGTGTGCATTAAGGTGGCCAGATTAAAAAGTAAATACTGCAATCACTGGGGGGTGGGGGGCGTCATGACGCCAGGGGCACTGGCACATTTTCACGGTGGCCTGAACACCTCATCAACGCCCCGCTGGCCACACCCCTCAACAAACAGCCCCCAGAGAGCACTGCGCCGGGAGCTAAAGAGGTGTTACGGAATGCCATTAGTGTCATACCCCTATTGTGGCGGGTTTCTTTTGCTATTGACTTCTGCCCCCCCCCCCGCCCCCCCCCAGCATTGGGGAAATTGTGAAATGCCTGCAGAGCTATACGGAAATCACCCTTCCTAAGTGGGGTGAGGGGGGTTAGTTCCACCGAGGGGTTTGAGGTCTACCTGTGTGTTTCCACGGCGACCCCCGTGTTGACTGCCACATTCGCTGTGGTCTTTGGGCCCCACGGATAGAAAGAAATATCTGATTTTACAGCTCAGTGCTGCCCCCCAGGACTGCAGTGCCCAGGTACTGCTTTGTTTTCCCCTTGTCGTCCCTGAACCAGTCAGGTTTAACTACACTAGTGTCCCGGGTCCTTCTAGGCCTATCAGCACACAAATAGGCCAGAAACAAGGAGCTGGCAGACTAGAGGACGTATGGAGAGACTCATATAAACCATATTTAATTAAAAATAGAACAAAGACAACACATCAAATGTTGAAACAGACATTTTATTGTTTTATGACAAATATACTGTATGCTGAATTTGAATTTGATGCCAGTAACACGTTTCAGAGTTTCTCCATTCCTCCCCCAGTCTGCCGGCCTCTTGTTTTTGGGCTATTTGTCTCCTGATGGACTTGGAAGGACCTGGAACACTAGAAGCTGCAGAGATAAGGAAGCCAACAATTTACATGGCACTCCTGGTTACACGCTAACGAAACAGATGCATTCCAAAGCAAACACTACACAGTAATGACACGGTAATTTACAATATAAATATACAAATACACATATCATTTTACAATATTTACAGACACGTGTGGTGTGGTGCAAGGCATGCTGGTAACTGCATAATTAATCCTGATAACCCCCCTTGGCGTCACATTATGTCAGCCAATCGTGGACAGTTGGTGGGATCAGAACAAACGAAAAAGTCCCTCTTGGGATCCCGGCACAGGCGGTGTGCTGAAATGGTGATCAGGGTGGCGGTTACGGCGAATGAGATTCCATTGATTTTACCTGAAGTATACGGCCACCTTTGCTCTTGCAGTTAATTTATAATCTTTGAGGGCTCTGCAAAGTACAATAGTAAAAAGAAACGTCTACCGCATTTAACGCCTGATACAGAAAAATACACGGGGTCCGGCTGAGACTCAGGCCAGTCACCCACAGGAGCTCGCGAAGGCAAGACTTTCTGGACTGATCCGTCTGCTCCAGCATTTTCACAGTTTATTTGGACAGATGAAGTGGAATAAAAAAAAAACATCAGACCAGTTTAATAAATTCCTGCAGCCAGCACCAACAGCGTCCCGAAGACTGGAAGCAGAAACGGAGCGGGGGAAGCTGGAGGCTTGACAGGTGATGGAAGCAGACTCAGAAGCTGAAGCCCGCGTGGTTTCCCACAGGGGTTTACTCTGGCGCTTCCATCAGCCCATCTGCGGTACGGCTGCTAGCTTCAGGACAATTCAGAACAATTTCAATAAAAAACATCACATCTTAAAAAAACTGCCAGAAAATTACTTAATATAGTAATACACAAGTTTCACATGTTTAAAAAAACATGATCCAGAATTAAAGCCACTTAAAAAAAAATACTAATAAAATATGTTAGCATTTCAATATGGCTGCTAGAGGAACTGTGCACTTCCTGTTTGTTTACATGAATAACATAACACTCACCGCAAAAAGTATTGTTATCTCGGCATATCTCATCCGTCATAGGCCTTTAGTTGAAAAACAAGCTAAAAAGCTCAGAAACAGAACTACCCCTGTAAATGTTGGTATCCGTGACATCATTAGTTTTCACCTGTGGATTTGAGCACGTACACTGCGTATACACCTGATTCACTCAATTCAGTACATAGCTCTCAGAGAGTGGTCCACCTGCAGACCTCCACAGCGCCATTATTCACCACTCCACTAGAGGAACCAATCAAATTTCAGAATATTACATGGCTCTCTCCACTGACAAACCAATTAAGCATACATTTTTCCTTCTGACAGAAATGTGATGTACATGGATGATTTTTTTTAAACTATGTTATTAATGTTATGATAAAGAATACAGAACCTAAGACACAACAAAAAATACAAGACTGAAAACAAGTTTCTGTTTTTACAGACCCTAACCTTAGACTAACCTTACAATAACTCTGGACTGCATTTGCACTAACTGAAAGTTCTTGTGGTATAATACCTTAACATTTACATAGTTTTGAAAAGACACAAACTTTGCTTAATTTTTCCTCTCATTTTTCAACACTTTTATTTTCAACTTCAAATCATGCTCAAACCACGAAAGATAAATTCATAATTTGATTGACATTTCACTCCCTACCTCCCACCTTAATGACTGACTGACCTCAGTACCCCTCTGTTCATTCCTCTGTTGTACTGCTACTGTTACTGTGCTATTTTTAAAAATGCTGCTCTGCTTTAAACTCTGATTTTAAGCTGTTACTTTTCCTATTCATTGATGGATATAAAATTTTAGGTAGTTCTTGTTAAGCTATTGAATTTTTATTTATTATTGAGCATTGTCACTTTATTGTACACTGCTGGACCTGAGGTACTAATTTCATTCTATTCATGTGTCAATATTTTAAGAATGACAGTAAAGGGAACCTGAACTTGAACCTGATTTCAGCAGAGGTCTGAAATTGGACACAATTTCCGCTTTCCAAATCACGTGACCAAAATACAAAGTCTGATTGGTTGAACCAGCAGAGCTGCAAATCGCGATCCTGTGGTGCTCTGCAGCAGGACTCTATTGGACAAAATGAGGGTTTCCAGCTAACCACCTTGTGGGACTTCCGACCCGCCCTTTTGATGGACTTCTCAGCCACCCAATAACGTGCATCTCCTTGAAACAGGAATAAATGAATAGCCTGGAAAAAGATGAGTTCAATGGCATATCACATCACCACCTTTTTTACAGCTTCACGGTACTGGTCAATCTCACAGCAGGGATAGTGACCACTGAGAGGGGTGGGGGGTGCTGGGAAGACCGGGTAGCCTGAATGTACCGTGAGAAAAGGTGACGATACGAAGCAGCCACTGAACCGATCTGGACAAGATTTATATTGATTGTTGGCAAGGGCTGGAGCTTTCTGAATAATGTGTTAGAATGAGCCAGAAGTCTTCAAAATGCTTATAAAGCCAAGGGAATCCCACATCAGCACGTCTGTAAGGCCAAGGCTGTTTACAATTCCAGTTTATCATGTAAGTAAAACTTCTGGAAATTGGTTTGTGTTTGGTTAGCATCGTGTGACGGTCAGCATTTAAACTAGAGCATGTTTGTGCAAGTTGTTTGGATGTTTCCTGTGTTTTTGTTTTTCAGGATGGTCCGATCGCTTGCGCTATTTCCAAATAGGGGGGTGCAGGCTATTAAGGAGAGGGTGCTTAACAAATAACATTTTACTAAGTGGCTGAATGATAAAAGCAAGAAACCTCGACAATCACGCAAGTCTTTAAATGCCTCATAAGCAACTTGCTACTGAAAACAGATAAACTTCCTAGGTAAAGAGCTGACAAAATCATGGGGGTTTGAGGAGTGGCAAATAGGCCAAATTCAGGGGCTGCACCCTTCTAATGCTGCATTGGGGATCGAGTGCATCATCGCAGCGTGATAAGGCTGTCCCATTCGGAAGGCTCCTTCAAACGTAGTCTAGAAACATGTCCTTCTTTTGCAGAGTCATGAAGGATCCAGCCAATGGGATCCTTCGCAGCCCATTGTGTCCCAAGATTCATTGTGCAGAGGAAAACTGGGTGTGTCCTGGCTAGCCAATAGGAGTGTGCTTTGTGACTCAAGGATGAGTTGGTGACAGACAGACTATCCCATAGACAACACTTTCCATTCGACCTTTAAAGAACACAAGCGCGTCCTTCAATGGATGCAACCCCTGAATTTGGACTCAGCTACAGTTAGACAAAGACGCTTGATACTGACACGTGATTAAATTGCTTCCCGCTCCAGGGAAAATGTGGCATACAGATTCAGTGGATATCAGAGCAGCAAGGCATAGACACACACACACACACACACAGCTGGTCACGAACATCCACAGTGAGGGAAAAGGCCAGAGCTAAACACCGCTAAAGGTCAAGTAAGTGTGCTCCCTCTCACAATCAAGGGAGGGGGGTCAGTTCATTTTGGTGAGCGGCGTTACTGTCCGCGAGGGCCTCCGACACTGCTTGGTGACCTATCACGCCTTCTCCCGTTTCAGGGTATTAGTTACCACTCAGAGGAGGTGAACTTGCACAGATAGTGGTCAGTACTGGGCCTGCCAGATCACATTTAAACCAGCACCCAGTGGCTTACATACAAAACGCAGACTGAAAACATACAATGAAAACATACAATGAAAACATACAATGCAGGATGCTGTGTTGTGGGCAAGCCCTTGTCACTGAAGCCAATGATGACAGACACAGAACTGACCTAAACACTAACTAGCTGGGGGTGGAGAAAATAAAGGACCGAGGACAGAGGAACTTGACCAAGGCATAATCTGTGAATGCTGCTATACCAGGAGCTGGCCTATAGGGGGCAGTGCTGCTTGAGTACAAGTCAGCATGTGTTTTTTTTTTCCCCCATCTCCAGCTCTGTGATCTAGCCGTGCATGACATGTTATCCAAGGTCCCCCTCAATCCTTATTTCATATCTCCTGGTATTTTAGACAAGGTCAAGAGCTACTGCCCCTCTAGATTACCATATATGGCAATTAAACGTGGAGTGGTGGGCGGGTGACAGTTGATTTGTTTGACAGGCCAGAGAACCAGTCAACTCTGAGCCTACGGTGGCCTATCCAATAGCAAGGTGAAAAGGGAGCGTAAGAGATGGAGCCCAAAAGGATCTAGTATAAGGCTTTTAGGGGTAGGAAAAAACAGATCGGTTTAGTATCACCTAAAAAGATCACGCGCTCAGCCCACTTTTGTCTGGCAACACGGCATTTGCAGTTTAATTAGCACTTCATTTAACGGTAATTGTATAAATGCTGGGTTAATAACAGGAAAACGGCCTGACGTGAGGCAACAAATATTTGCAGGTGTTTTTTTTCCCTCATTACACGTCGAGGGCAATTGTGTAACATAGCTGATAATTAGGCATCATTACCGCGCACAAACTGAGTTAATTAGCGAGCAGGATCCCAAACAATTCAGGCAAGTCCACTTAGTGAGTGTGCCAGCACGAAACACACACACACACACACACGGTCAGTACCTCAAGTTAATCATACACAGACCTTAATTTTGGCATATAAAACATTAATTGGTAGCATCAAATGTAACTGGGTATTTGAAACTTAAATTCAGGGATGTAAATACTAAGGTAGCAAACCTTAATTATGGTAGATTGTCGATCATAAATGCATTATTATAAATGACACACTTTATTATAAATGACACACTTTCTCCACCTGCTGCTAATGTGAGGCCTGTAGAAACTCTGTGTACAAAAACAACATGCTGGTTCTTTGTATCAAAATGACTCCCAAGGATGAGATTCTCCCTGGGGACCTGATGTTCCGACTCCAGGCCAGGACACTGCTGTTACTCAGATGAACCTGGCCCCATGGCCCAAATCGCGCTCTTTAGAATAATTACATATCTATGCTCGATATCATCGACACCTGTAAGTAAAATGGCCGTCTATGATATGTTGCAGGAAGGGAAGCAAGCGGCTTGCATGAAGCCATGTATTATACGTGTTAGTGCTGCCTCTGCACACGTCTCCAGAAGCAGGAACGCCTCATTCCGACGCTTATTAAAATACCTGCATTCTGAGGGACCTGCACCAAAAATCAACTCCCTCACGCAAGTTCCCCCTCTTTATGTACCAAATTATTACACTCCTGCTGTGGCCCAGCACGCACTGAAAAGCCAGTCAGGCAGGGGGCAGTGTGGAGACCTTAGTTTCTTCACATAACTGACCAGTGTAGTGACAACCAGGTACCATGAAAGGGTTAATGACTACTGGGTGATAGGGGCGGGGGTTCATAGACCCCAATGTCCAGACCTGCTCATCAGCTAGATTTTTAATCCCACTTTGGGGCTCTGGGAGTCATGGACAAGGGGGAGGACAAAGGAAGGTGGGGCGGGACGGCAAAGTCAGGTGTGGGGGGTGTGGGGGTGTACCGCAGGCTAAATAATTGAATTCCATGCGGCCTGGCAGATATCTGAATGTGACATTGTGAGTTCTGATCCTTTATCCTTTCCCAGCCCAATTATTGACAGCTAAAACAACAGCCATTATCTGTTAATTACATTAACATTTTATCAGCACTGGGGTGGGTGCCCCCCGTTCCATGGCTGGCAGATAGCTGTCAATCAGTGGCCAGCGGGGGTGTGGGGTGTGGCCAGGCCCTAAGGGGCGCTGTTCCCCACTACCCCAGCTGCTGACAGCAGCCCCGCCCCCCCTTCGGTCTTCCTATCCTTTGCCTCAGGGGTGAATGAACATTCGAGTGAGATCCTGGTCCCCCCCCCCCACGCCGCCACATCTGACAGCCTGATGAGGAGTGACATCACCTTTGCCGACTCTCACCTGAGGATGACAGTCGCCGAAATGAAATTCTTTAGCCAGGAGGGGGTGAGAGTCAGGCCAGGCACCTGATAGCAAGGCTGCCTGCCTCCCCCCCACCTGGTGAGCCGCCAACAAAACAGGATGCAAATAAGCACCCCCCCACGGAGGTCTTTGCGGGGCTTTGATCTCTTTGTGCCCCTGCTGCTGACGCCAGGTCTCCCCGACTCCCGACAAAGTCACATGCTTAGGGAAGACAACTGTGCCGGTCCGGGGGGGCGGGAGGTCACACTGCGGTCAGAAAGGTACCAGCACTCGTCAATAGTCAAGGGGGAGTTTGTCACAGCTTAAATATTCATCTGCAGTGCAGGACGCTGGGCATGGTTTCCTGTCGGTTTATCGTTCACGAATGACGAGTGTACTGTGTGTCACTGTGTGTTGTGTGTCACTGTATGTCACTGTGTGTGCTGTGTGTCACTGTGTGTACTGTGTGTCACAATAAGCTGGTGTGTCACTCATCATACAGCTCGCCGAACAACTTGCGATGCTTAATTCGGTAAAAATGTTGCAAATTTATTGATTTCACAACAAAAGTCCTTTGACCAGCGATGTTTAGCATACCTGCATATCTTCCACACAGACATTTTCTTTTTATAAGTGTCATCTTTCTTTGACTGACTCAGTTCTGTTCTTGCCATTTTGTTATTAATTACAATTGTAGTCATTGGCTGCCAAATGGACACTAAAGACAAATAATCTTTGGTGTTTTATGTTATTGCAAGGGTGTTACTACATCAGTAATGATTTTTGTTAAACTAATAAAATTGCATTTTTTTTACTGAATTAAGCAAGCACTTTCTGTGTGCACTTTAAATACTGCTGTCAAAAGAACCATTTATATGTTAAAAACCATATTAAAATTATATAGGAAAACATTATATAGAGGGATTTCTGGTAGAAGCAGATTACAGAAATGTATTAAGTATATAAGTTCTGGCATAGCATAACCCTGGATCCCTGCATAGGCCGAGGCTTTTACCCACAGATGTCCAAGTTTGTGGAATTTAACAAAGCCATTCAAAAAGATTTCCATCACTGTTTTTTGGCACCGTGTCGTGATTGGGTCGAGCTCAGCTCCAGAATGACATGGTCTCAAAGCACGCACCTAAAAGCATGGTCGCTCATTGAATGTGGTCAGAGATTAAAACCACAAGGAGACTGAGAAAGGTCTATCAAAGGGTTTGAGGTCACGAGGCACCCGGGGGAGGGGGGATATAAATACCAGCCCCTCCCTCAGTGAATCACACTTAGAGTAACCTGTACTTCCTAAAGCTCTAATAAAAGATGACCATCACAAGGGAGGCACCTCAGAGTCACTGACAGAATTATTTATTGTGTTCAAACTCTTATCCTATCCATCAATGCGACACACAGGGAATTGCCCACCTCCTGACTTCTGCTGGCTGTTGCTAACTACACCTCCTCTGCCTTCTGCAGCGTTATAAAACGGCCCTTAATATAACACACCTGGACTCCTTTGGGCTAACGAGCCTCGACTCTGGGGGGGGACCTGGAGACCGGCCGGGGGTGTGGCTTTGCTTGGCAGTGCTCTCTTTGATCTCTGTCCCCATCCTGTCGCTTGCCAATGGGACTGAACCCGCTTTCACCTGGGGAGGGCACATTCAATTGGTTGAGAAATTGCCTAGGTTCAATTCCTTGTGGGTATTTCTCTATAATAAAATTAATACAAGCTGTAATCACTTAACCATTGAGAAACACTTTTTAAAAGTCATGTGCTTAAACAATAACATTTATTGTTTTTTTAATGACAAA
Organism: Gnathonemus echidnorhynchus; assembly: GCA_026776725.1. Taxonomy (NCBI): domain Eukaryota; kingdom Metazoa; phylum Chordata; class Actinopteri; order Osteoglossiformes; family Mormyridae; genus Gnathonemus; species Gnathonemus echidnorhynchus. The sequence goes on from JAODJU010000025.1 coordinate 1,486,224, forward strand.
TCTTAAAAAGGTCTTTAATACCTTTAAATGAGTGTCCAGCCTTTTTAAATCATGACTTTAGCAAAAAAGAGTGTAATATTCAATGCTGAGTCACACCTGAAATCAGTTGAAAATTACATCTAATCTATGAGGCTCGTCTTTCCGTATGAATGTTCAGTGTGTAGCACCCAGTAACTTGATCGCTGTGTTATAAGTGATCTTAATATTTTGGTATTCTAAATTATTAACTATTGCAGGTGTAACCACAATAGTACAAATGTACACATCAAAAAATTAGGTTGTTATATAGTAAATAAAATATCCTGTCCCTGTAGTTTTCCTGATTACATGCTTTTTAAAAAATATGCTTGCACTCTTTATAACTGAATATTACAAATGTAATATTTTGGACTAGTACAAATTAGGCTGTCACCTACAAATCAAGCTACCACAGTCTATTTTTAAATATTGTTTTAATTGTTTTTATTTTTATATTGTTCTAAAAGAGCAATAATAATCATTTGTGGAGCCTAACGTAACCGCTGGTTTCTGATATGGACCTGGAGGCCTCAGTGGGTGTGGCCTGAGAGTCTGTGTCACCGCAGCGCTATTTTGAGCTACAGAGGTGGAACGGGGTGCAGAAAGTTACAGGCCGGTAGCTGCTGGCCCGGGGTCCACTCGCCAGCCCGGGCCTGCCCCCCCCGCCGTGTCCCCAACCCCTCTGGATGGTGTCCTCTGCTGGTGGTGTATGCTCGCCTATCCGGCCATAATTACGCCCCCCTGCCCACCCCCTGGCCCCTCGCTTTATTTATGCCGTCTATAGTGAGTCCAGCGTTGGCAGGCGTACGGACTCGGGCACCGTGCCGTGCCAGGAAGAGGAGCCACATGGCCGCCAACGCCAGAGATCCTCCAGCTTCAAGTTCGGTGGGTGACGGAGGGGGGGGCGTGGGGCGGTGTCTGCCAGTAGACTGGCGGAATGCCACCCAATCGGGTTACACGCCCCCCCACCCCGCTGTTCATCGATCGGAACCCGGCCGCTATAACTTAATAGTTTGCCTCCTTATTCCAGGCACGCAGCATGGGTACCGTCACTCAAACACCGGGGGATCAATGCAAGGCTTGTCTTGGCCCATGAAGGTGCAGGCAGGGGTTACCACATGACTGACAGGGAACTTCCCTCCAGCTGGCACCGGGGGTGTCGGCAGTCACCGAGGAAAGCGCCGCCTTTGATATCGCGGTTCTGCGGCGGCGGCGCGGCGGGTCGCGAAAAACTGGAGGTAAAAACAAGCAGCTTTTTTCCGCAAGATTGATGTCAATAAAAAAATAACACGAGGAATTTTGGCTCCCGGCTAATCCGGGATAATGGAACGCTGCCGAACAGCGAGGCCACCGGAATGGGACGGAGGAACACCTTCTACCGTACGACTCCTCGCCGAGATCTGAATCGCTCCCCCCAAAAAAGACAACTGGAGATCGGGAGTGAGATGAAACACTATGGATGATCCCTCATCGTCGCTCGGGGTTGGTGGGTGATGTATACCACCCTGTCCAAATGCTGCCCGCGAGAATGCCTGAACTGGTACACCCATCGCCAGACAGGTGGGGGCACGTGAAGGAAGGGTTAACGGGGGGGGGGGAGTAGAGTTACTTAAACGCGTTGCTTCAATTCACAAAAAACTGCTAGAGGCCAGTGGTGACAAAGAATGAGTAAGAAAGAGATATCAAGTGTAGTAATCAAAATGAAAAATGGGGCCTGGGTTACTTTAAACAAGAGCTAATTTATCACCAGAAAGTGCGGATAAGCAGCGAAGCTGGGGCCCTTCAGTAAGTAGCCGTTCCACACCAAATTATCCCAGCCTTGGCCGCCACCACCATAAATCACACACTTCCACACATCTTCTCCTATTAGCTCCTGTGTTAGGCATGGGAGCCTGTTCAGCTACCAAACACAGACTAATAGACTACAACTCTTTAATTTTAAGAAAGGCCTCCTCCCTCCCCTCCTTATCCCCCCACCCAACCCTGTCTCCCCACTCCTTCACTCCCCCCTCCGTCATTCCGGCGTAACACTCAGGTTCATGCAGGAGGGTCAAAGATGGCACCAGTGTTCCTGTTGCATCCTTTGTCCCTGTATTACTCCCTGATGTTGGTCCTCCTAACGGAATTTGCCTGGTGGTGATAGCGGGAGACAGGAATCTGGGATTAAGAAATCAGGACCAGCCTTCAGAGCCGTGCGGTCTGTTTACCCTCTAACTGATGCTGAAATTCTTGAGTGTTTATTGATACTGAATCATGTCTCACACACATATCCCAGCAGTGTCCTACATTTCGCACACCATTTAAAGACTTGTTTAGGAAGCTACAGTGGTCATCATTCTTAAGACATTAGTTGCTGGTAGTTTTTTTTAAATATCAGTCTCAGTCAATGCCATTTTTAACCGTAGACAGCTGAGTACAGTACACAGTTAAAAACGAAACAATGTTTCTCTCGGACCAAGGTGCTACACAAGGCTAACGCACAACAACCTAGCAACGCAGAGTGTATAGTGTGCAGAAACTGTGCAAACATTGCAGGAGAGTGCAAAAAGACAAGACAACGGACACAGATGAGTACAAACAGCAAAGTAAACAGGAGGTGCCGTTTGGGTGTCAATGAGGTAGCAATAAAAAAAGAAATAAAAGTAAATGTAAACATTTCACAGGGAGAGACAATATGAGGTTACAATAAGATAATAAATAGTAGTTAAATAGTGTTAATGTGCCTGTGTGTGTCGTTTCATGTGTTTCTCATGAAATTCTGATATTATTGAATGGACAAGATCTAGAACTTGCGAACGGGGAATAAACAGAATTCTTCCAACGCTTCTGCTGAAGAACCTCCGCCAGGAATCACTCACACCACTCACAAATGGGGAAGGGACATGAAAGACCCCAAACAGTGGCTTCTGTAATAAAGATCCAGGCGGATTCACAGAGAGCCGGTGGCACGCAGGGGAAAGTGCGAAAGTGACCTAACGGCTAATGGATGGAGCATGTGACTCCCGGCACCAGCAGTGTGGGAGTCGGATGTCTCTGAGGCGAGGCCAAGCTGGTGCTCAAGTGCCATCGTGTCCCAGAGACACTGTGGTGACAGCATGAGGGATGTGTGGGTTGGTGCCCCCCAGTGCCACCATCCATCATCTGCATGGCTTGGGCACACTAGCCAGCCCACGGTACCACCAGCACCAGTCCGACCCCCTGCCCCCCACACAGACACTCCCAACTGTTCCATCAGGATGTCTCACTGGTGTCTGGTCCCACTCTCTTATTGCAGGAAGCTAACCTGGCCTGCCCAGCAGCTCTCTGCATGGGTTGCTAATCCTTTACGACTTAGTTAGCCTTCTTGGCGTAGAGCACGAGGGGCTCGGAGTGGACGTCCAGCATTGTTTACTGCCAGGGTGCCGCAATTCAAACGTCCAGTTCTCCCTGACGACCTAAGGAAGTAGCAAAATGGGCACCAGCCTTTACCACTGCTTCCGGCAAAGTGTGCTAGCAAACGTTAGCCGCCGTTAGCTGCTGTTCTGCAGCGATTGTCTAACACCAGAGGAAATTCAGGAAACACATACGTTGTCATCACGGTTAGCCTCTGACTGGGTAATTAAGGTGGTAGCGTGAGATTAACATCCCCGCTAAGGGTTAAAATTAACCAATGACAGTGAGTAGTACAGAAAACAGAGATTATATTGGTTTAAATTCATCTCATCCAACAATGAGCCTGGGACAGCATAATGTCTACAAGCTGCATTTAGTAAGAGCTAATGGGTACACTTTAGGTGTTCCTGGCACGCAGAAAAAAAGATTTGTTTTCGCAGGAAGTGGACAAGGCTGATTTTTAATTAGAATGTGAACGATTAAAATGGGGGAGACCTTGGTCTGGGTCACGACCGGCTGAGCAAAGCGAGTATTGGCGGTGTTAAAGCAAATCTTCATCTCCCAACCTATTTCGCAGGGACACACACGCACGAACACACACACACACACACACACACGCAAAATCATAATTAGCCAAACGCAATTAGTGGAACATGACAGAATTAGAGAGCTGTTATGTTGTGCCTTTCATGCCTCTGTAACGAAAGGGGGAGGGGGGACAGACGACCCAATCAATCTGCTTGTTTGCCTGGAAATCTTAGGGTAAAGGACAAGAGCGCTATTGTGTTCATAAAAACCTTAATAAACAGCCACCGCCCAGCTATTCTGACCAATCAGTGGTTAAAGTCAGAGAGACAAAGGCCAAGCAATGGGCCTCCTGGAGAGTGACGGTTTTGGGGACACGGGGGAGGCCAATGTGTCCCCAGGGACGGGGGCTTCGCGCTTTCGGATTCAAGGGCATCTGCTCTTGTCTACCTCCCCAAGGTGCCGTCCATTACCAAACCATCTGAACGCTGTCTGGTACCCAGTAAAGCAGGGCTGGGGAACCTGATCCACGGAGGGCCGGTGCGGGTTCTTGGGATGGCCTCTCAGTCAGCCAATAATAAAGCTGTGGTTCTCAACTCCAGTCCTGGGGACCCACTGTTACTGGCTGTAAAGCCCCAGCTCCAGCTAGACCTTCAGCAAGACATCATACCAGAGTTGGAAATTTCAGGTCCAGACAGTAAAAATCCAGACCAAGATTTTATTACAATCAGCCAGCTGAGGACTCTGTGACTGTGACTTTTTAGATTCAACTAGTCAGTTGAAACAAAATCTTGGTCTGGATTTTTACTTTCTGGACCTGAACTTTCCACCTCTGCATTACACTTACTTTCCCCAACTCCTGCTTGGCTACCCGTGCATTAATTGCATTCCAAGGCCACAAATGCAGGCCTGCCCTGAGGTGTATTCGGTGTGACGTTTAGGAGACTTAATGCCACCTTGGGCCCTCTGGCACAGTCCTCCTTCAGCATGTGACCATGTACAGTCCTGCCTTGGCATCTCTCTCTCCATGGAACAGCTGCGTCCACGCAAGGTGTTGCCCAGAGGGATGCTGGGATGGGACTCCACGATATATTACAATTCGATGTTTGGTGGGGGGGGGCGACGTGCCTCCATCATGGTCTGCAACGTAGCGAACGATTGTCTACAACAATGGCACTTCCTGTTAAAAATAATTTTCATCTGCATAGAATGGGAGCCAGAATCTGAGTTGGGGGAGTGTCTGTCGTTCAGACACCTGGACCACGGGCTCGGAGGGGCTGTAGCCTGGGGTGGATCCACGGCACGTTTGTTTGCTGCAAAGTGCCGCCTGCAGGCAGATGGAGGGGTGGTGCGCAGATGAGAGTGCGTGGGGGGGGGGGGGCAGGGTACATCCACGGTACCCTTGAAGGAAGGAGAGGCTGAACAAAGAGAGAGGAACTCGGACGTGTCCAGGACGTCAAGTCTCCATCGCTGGCACGCTAATGCCCATGTAGAATATTGAAATTTATGGGCTCCCCCCCCCACCACTACCAACCCAAAGCCCGCCCCGTTCTTCTCATCATCACTTGGGACAGCCAATGGGGGGCCTCTCCCATGCTTAGCGCCCCCTTCCCCCGAAATAATGAAAAGGAACAGGTTCACCTTGGACACCGGGGCCTAGTGCACAGCCTCATCCCGCCGTCGGATGAAATGCTGGCCTCATTTGCTGCCAGTCGCGGGGTTAAGCTAACACCGATTAGCTTTGATGTTGAAATATGATCCCTCTTCACTTTTACAGCTGATGTCATGATAAAAAGTGTGGAACAGAGGATTACCATAAAGGCAGTGCCACAAGCACTTTTTCTGTGCCTGTTAATCACCTTCATTTTTCCTTATAAGGTTTCAAAATAAGAGCTAACATGAACAAAACACTGCTAACATTAGAAAATCCCTTTTCTTCTGGCAAAGGCTGCAGCAGTTATAAAAGGCCCATGGTAACAATATTACAGTGGTCTCTAGGGCAGGTAGTGTTGTGTTTAAGGACCCTGATTGGCTGTTTCAGTCCCGGCTGCGGGGGGGGGCAACTTCAAATGAATACAGGCAGTGGTTGTCACAATAACACTCTGTAGGATTCATAAAACATTAATGTGTCACAATGACATAATAATTTACACCAGTATATAGCTTAATAGTTTACTCAAGTCAAGCTTTATTGTCATCGCAGCCATGCACATAACACAGTGAAACAAAATGACAGGACGGGCAATATAGTGCTAAAGACAGTTTTGGAATAATTTACATAGTGCAAAAAGTTATTTATAAGCATCAAATTTAAGCATCATTTTCTAATAAATCAATTGCTGCCTGTACTTTTATGACTGCTTTTGTCAGCCTTATGATATGCTTATAAAAGGCTTATGAACGAGCGACAGGACACATCGTAGGGCGCCGTGGAAACTGGACATTTTTCGAGATGGAAGAGGGGGCAGAGGCAGTGCAGAGATCCCGCAAACAGATCCCACAAACAGATCCCACAAACAGATCCCGTCCTAAAAATAGCCCGGAGTGACACCTTTTTCTGTCAGGATGGTCTTTTTTACGACTGACAGAGGCCATCGCGAGTGCTACTCATAGGACAGAACTCCCCCCCCCGCCCCCAAGCCCGCTAAATGTGTCGGTGAGCCTTTGGTGGGGGGCGGAGACGGCCAAGCCTCATTTAAAAGGACATTGCGGGGAGCAGGGCCTAATTTTCCCGGCTGAGAATGGATAGCGCGTCTGTCCCGTAGCTTAGTTTAAAATGCAAAATGTGGACATTATCTGGCACGACGACGCAGTGGCATCCATCATGCTATGCTAATGCGGCCCGCCGGTTAAGATATTCCAGTGTAAGCCACCCTGGAGATGTAGGGGAATTAACAGCTACGGCACAGGGCAGCCCGGAACACTGAGGGGTCAGCAAGATACGAGGGGGCCGACGGAGCGGGTGGGGGGGGGAGAGCGGCGGGGCCACCGAGGAGGAGGGGGAGCACCTACATTCCACCGGGGCCCTGCCTCTTGCTGACCTCGTGGGGTCGGCGCTGGGGGCCCTGAAGGGTAATAGCAGGCCCAACTGGACCAGCGTGCAGTTATGATTATTCAGACCCAAGTGTGATGCGAGCATCACTGAAGGGCAACAGGAGGGATTAGGACAGGCCGGGGGGTGGGGGTGCCGGCGCAGAGCTGGATTTATGGGGGGAGACAGGAACCTTGGGGTCATGCCGCTTCCTGGGGGGGGTTGGACCTTGGGACGCAGTGGGGGGTGACTTTGACGCTACAGAGGCCGGGGATTTCTGGATTACCATGGAAGGCAGAGTCAGCCATACAGATAACAGCAGCCCAGGGGGGCGGGGGTGTATTTAAAGGGAGTCCGAACCACACAACACAGGGGCCACAGCAAGCAGTACTGGACCAGAGTCATAACGATGCACCTGCAGTTCCTGCCCTAAACACAAGGTGGCTGCTTGGCCCCTCATCCCTTGCCATTCTTTACCATTCACTCCCCCCTCCACCACTCCGTCTGTCAGCCTCGGCATTCACCTCCCACGGGTCCCCTACCCAGGCTGGGTCAGTCCAGTAGGGGGATACAGGGCCAAAAGTGGATATTCCTGACCTGGGGCCCCCCCGCGCCCCTGTTCGCCGGCCCCAACGAGCCGCGTCGCCGAAGGGGAAGGCATTATTATCATTACATTAATGTCACATTAATTGCGTTCACTTTTTCACTCCATTAAGTGTGCGCTATCGCTTCGGGAGCGTGGCCAGATGCTTTATGGCCGCCACCCCCCCC